>APFE030123720.1:18975-44497 GCA_000404065.3 Pinus taeda
ACTACCAACCAACCAACCCTTCACAACATTGCTTAGGGTGGTATTTATAAACAAAATATCGGAAAGACATCATTACAAGTGACCTTGACAGGTCTGCTTAGAACTCTTCAAAAATATAAATGCTGCTGGAATTAAATGCAAGTAAATATTTTTGGCTGCGCTGGGGGCAGCTGGATCGGAACAGGTGACGAGGTGGCCCTTAGGGACCAGATGCGGTGCTGCTGGAGTGAATGTGCTTCAGGGCTACAGTTCGGCTTTGGTGCGAATTGAATGTGCAATAATTATGATTTGAGAGCTTCAAGTAGTTTCGCTCTCCTTCTATGAATCTATTGGAAGATATTCAATTCTCTCTTTTTTCAGGCCGCTGCTCAGGATATTCTCTGATACACTTTGCCGCTACATTGATGGTTTCCGCTGTCGACTGATACTCTTTGACACGCTTGATGCCTGCTGATTTGATCTGATACACTGTAAACTCTGTGACTGATCTGCTGCTATCTTCAAAACGGATCCTTTGGCACGTTTGGGTGATTTTCAGGCTCTTTCGACGCGCAATGGGCTGAGCAATCAGAAGATTCCCTGAAGATTCCTCGAAATGGCCTATTTCCCGTAGAGATGCACGATTAGCGCTTTGCGCTAATCACGCATCGGAAAGTGCCTCCGTTTCTTGATCTGGAGCTCCGAAGTGCGATTTTTCTCCCTACGCGAAGCTTTTTCGACTTTTCTGGCTGCTGACGTAAGCATGGCGTCGGCTGTACAGCGGATGACGTCAGCTGTGGGTCCCTGGTACAAAGCGATGTGGTGAGATACTGTATGTACTGTGGTGAAGAGACTTTGATGCGAAATCGCGATATCGCGTCAGCGGGGAACGAGGGGGAATTAGTTTGGAGACTTGGCGCTTGCGACTGCCGATTGGCGATATCGCAATATCGCATCGGTGAAGACGGAAAGGTGAATGAAATGGTCACTCGGTGTTTGTGATCGCCGATCGCTGATATCGCAATATCGCATCGGTGGGGGACGAATGGGCGATGATTTGAAAGAATATGAGAGTGCGAAGGTGCGATGCGAAAACGGCTTTGAGGAGGAAAAAGTAAGTAAGTGGGTATGAAGGGCATTTGAGGTTTCGGAAGGGGTCTGATTACCTCAGAGGGATTTTATACTTTGGAAGGAGTCCATCGCATTTGGGAGGTGGTTTTGGAGGTCGGGGTTCTTGCTTAGTTTCTGATAAACTGAACAATTCCCGGGAGTTCTTATGGTTATTTTTCAACCAGGGGAAGGATATTACATAGGGGGATTTTACTTAATATTAATAAGGGGACGAGAAGAATAGGGAGCTAAATAATAATGTTAGTGGTTAATATGGAGATGGTAAGAAAGCGCTAAGTTCGGGAGAGCTTAGGCTGTTACAAGGGGGTAGGACCATACTTTCGGGAGAAAATATGGAACAACTTTGAGTAAAGCAGATCTTTACTCAAGCCGGAGTTATGAAGATGATGGAACTTAAGAGGTGTCAAGCAGATCTTCACCTCTTTTGGGGAAATTAGTTAATGATTGGGGAAAATAGAGAAGGGGAGTCAGTTATACCTCATTTTAGCCTTTTTGTTTACAAACCTTTGTTGATTATGTTCTGCATGATATGATACCTGAAAACTTGGAACTGGTCAGCAATTCAGCAGCCTCAGAACTACCTACCCAGCCTACTTGCCTAGCGTTTTTCTTCTTTTGTTTGGGGGTGCACTTAGACTTGCAAACCCGTCATTCATTTTTCTTTTGATGCTTTCCTATCTACATACTACCCTTATTTCTTCCGAAGCCCAGATTAAGCTGTTGGGCTCTTCTGTTTCTCTACCTATCTAAGAATCTGCCAAGATTAAACTGTTTGGACAGATTTACAATCTCTATATTCTAAAACATGAAATTTAAACCTAGGGAGACCAAGATTAAACTGTTTGGACCTCCCTTTAACTAAAAGTAGTGATACCGGGATAACTTTACAAAATTTGAAGGCAATTGAATGAACTTGAAGTAGCCTTCTTCATTTGGAGACTGTTTGAGCAAATCTGGAGCATTGCAGCAAGCAAAGTACGACATATTTGGCCTGTGAAATGCCATTCATGAAAAATGAATACCTATTGCAGCAGGAGCTAATAGTATCCAAGTTACTGAATCCTTGCCATCAAACTTCCTCATATCTATATTAAGGATATGGTGGTTCTTAAACCCCAGATTGGAGTCTCTAAAATCATAATTCATAGTCATTTTATCCTCATCTTGATTTTCATGGATTACCTTGTCACCATCGGGAAGACTTTCTTGCAACAACTTTGTCAACCCTTCCAACTTGACATTCATCGCATCCATGTCTACTTTAAAAACATATATGTTTCCTTTTATACCCATCCATGTCACCTTTTAAACCATACATGTTTCCTTTTATACCATCCATGTCCCCTTTTAAGCCCTCCATGTCATCTTTGGTTGTTCTTTGTGAGAGTGAAATTTGTTGCACTTGGTCCCGTAAATTTGAGATGTCATGTTGCAATTCTTCTTCGTCATGTGTCATATTAGAACTTTATGAGGGATTAATGGGTATTGAGGGAGGAATTTTAAAACCAAATACTGATATATATGCTTCAATATGCCCTTTGAATCACTTCAAATTGATTTTTCAACTAAATTTATGCAAAATTAAAAAATACACTCCTTTTTCTTGCTTTTTAGGAGCTTGATCTTGAAACGGTTGTAACTCTGTAATTTCGGATCTCCAAAGTCTAAAATTTGGTCATATCTTAGCCCTCTGAATATTCTTTCCATTGCCATGAGTAAGACCAATATTGGATTATTCAATATAAAGTTATGACAAATCTCCCACGATGACCTGATTATGGACAAGTTCAGTAGAGAAAAGTTGTATGGGATGCCACGTGTCACTGTTTCAACCTTCGACCTTGAAATAGCTACACGAAAAACTATAGTCCATGCAATTTTCACCACTTTTTTTAAAATTCAAATATGATTCCTTAAATGAAAGTTATGTCACTTTTCCCAAGGTCACTTGTTTGAGACTGAATTCTGGAACATGAAAAAACCCTAACTTCTTTAGACCATGTCTCTGAAAGTATAGTGAACGAAGATGTGAAATTTCGGTAAAACGTTTACCAAGATTTCGACTCCATCTGGCTTCTGAAGCTTCGTAGAAATTTTTTTTATAGTGCAAATGCCACGATGACTTGTTTGAAGTAGCGAAACCCTAGAATCCAAAGCTTTGATACCAAATGTTATGTAACCAGCTCACAAAAAGATAGATCGACGACTTAAAAAGTATCCTCTTCGAGGGGGAAACCTCTTTCACATTACATAAATGAAGAATTCTTGGATGATACAAATGACAAGATCTCCTTTGTATATATATGAGTCTAAGGAGTCAAAATATAATCAGAGCCTACATAAAAATAATAATGTAATGGCACAATAATAACAATAGTGGAATTTTATGGGGCACAACAATAAAAATATGGGGGATACACTAACAATAACAATAAGGGGGCTACACTAGTTTTATAGGGACCTAACAATATATATACACCAGAATAACAATTATAATTCACATAGGTTTCAAAGCAGTCCCCATGAAGTCATATGAAGATGAATTATGTGCATAATTACTAGGTAGGATCTGCGTTACAAGCCAATCTCCTTGCCTTGAGAAACTCTCTATTTTATATGCGTAGGTAGAAGGAGAGTCGTTGGCTTGCAATGCAACTTTCACATATTAAACATTTTATCACCATATGACATTCATCACCATTATCCATGGGGTAGAAGGTCACCCATGATGCATCATAGTTGCTCATTTATCTCAGTATCCACATAATTCACACAACTAGTGGTCTCTTGACTATCGGAATTGTTTATCCCTAAACCACTAGATTGTGTGTGTGTCTATATATGTGTGTGTTTATTCTAGCTTGAGATTATGATTTGAAACGTTACCAGGCAAGACCTACAGGCAACACATAGACATAAATAGCCATGAGGAAAATCCCAGGAGTTTATTCCAACACCTGCATATGAAAACCAATTGAATTCACCACTTACACCCTTAGGTATGTCCAGGTGTGTGATGGTGGTAGGCCAAAACTTCACCATACAATTGAACCTTGAACCCTGAGTAGTAGAGTGTTAGAAATAAAAGCGAGAATGGCCAAATTCATGTTCTTCAAGGAATGGTGTTACAAAATGAGCACCCCAAGTACAAAAGGAGACCTACTTAAAATGGGAGGACTATGCCATTCAATGTATCTAGACTTAACACACAAAAAAGGAGAATATATATATATATTAATATATATACATATATGTATAGTAGTATGTATATGTATATGTATATGTATATGTATATGTATATGTATATGTATATGTATATGTATATGTATATGTATATGTATATGTATATGTATATGTATATGTATATATGTATATATATAAGGGGGTGTGTTACAAGTGGTACTAGAGCACCAAGTTTCAACACTTGTCCATGGGGGGGAAATAGTAAAAAATTATATTAATGGATTAAAATGATCTTGTATGTATATGTGTGCTATTTGGTATTAACAATTATAAGTTTATAAGACTTTTGTATGATGAACCTCTATCTAATGTAATTGGTAGTTTCATGCCTCGATTTCAACACATCACATGCACTGAAAGGACAATGGAATGAACAACAAGATGGTCAAGTATAGCTTTGACGGATCCCAACACAAGGTAGAATAAATATTCATCGGATGGGAGAGGTCAATTGAGAAATGTGAAGAAGGAGACTCCCTTGACTGGGTAGACACCTTGAGGAGTCTTAAGACTGAGATAAGAAGTTACAAAGCTGACAATGAAAGAATAGTCAAGGCCCAAGAACGACAAGTCAAAGTCAATGTTTCTATCTTATAGAGCCTTTCAGAACTATAAAGGTGTTGACGGTGCTAGACCCACTAACATTCATAGGGATCTCCCCGGTGAGAAGTCCTAACTAGACCTCAACCCATTTGGAGTAAGAGTCCCATCAGTGGGTCGTAATGTAGTGCCTTGACTGTGATAGCACGTAGAGGTAAGTATAATGACTTTGTTGGAAGCGTGTGACCTTGTAGTGAGTCAAGGGAGATGCATGTGAGTTCTCACACACAAAGGGGAAAAGGAAGTGTGTCCCTTGGAAGCCTGTAATAGTACGCAGCCTGATAGGAACACACAAGTAGAATGACATCCCAAACTAGAAGTGGAATAGTCCACAAACCAAGGTGATGGGTTAATTCAAGAACACATCTTCAATAAAATTCATACAATTTCATACAAAATAGTTCATAAGAAAATGTGTAAGTTAAACAACATACTTTTCTAAAGTAACCATAATAGTTGAACTACAATAACAACATATGAATGAAAACATATTGTCTCAGTTATATTATTAAGTGAAAGTTCTATCCACACATACACGACTAACAACCACTAGCCACAATAGTGGAATATTACAGTCAACATCGTCTGCTCCTCCAAAGAAGTGTACTCACTCTACGTTGTGGAGAAGACAAGGCTTGTAACAATACTCCCAAGCCTTCTCTAAGCCTAAGCCTAGACAAAAGCTTGGCTCCCAAAAAGCCTCTACTATGAGTTATGAGGTTCTATATATAAAAAAGGGTGGGGTGACCCTTGAAATTCCCCTTTCACTCTTTAACTACCTTCATGACTCTCTGACTCCTTAAAAAATAAGTCTTTACGTCACATAATTATTGTTCACATTCCACTAATGACACTTGGAATTTCACTTACAATATATTTACAAATAATAGACAATTTTGCACATATACCAATGTGGGATAAAATAGTCTTGAGTTAGCCTAACAAGATAAACACCATCACTCAAAATATTGGGGAAAGATCAACTTGGCAACATCCTCTTGATGGTATTTGGTGACGAACTGATACCAAGCTTGGTAATGCGCTATGCTGTCCCCATATTCTTTGGTGATGTCTTTCTGGAAACAGACTCTTGCCTCCATGGCTTCTGGGTATATGGTCCTGGAGCCTTTGTCCAAGTCATCTTGAAGCATGTGTAACATTGTCCTGAGTGTGGTTGGACCACCAATGTACTTCTGCATGTTTTCTATGCTCAAATGCAAGTCATCGTTGGTGGACTCTCACATTAACTACTCCATGTACATGTCGACCTCCAACCAAACTTGTCTCTTCTTGATGACTTGTGTGAGGGAACTAATTGAAGGGATCCCGTGTGTCCTCACCATGACATCCAAACTTTTGAACAATTGTGCATAGGAAGCCACACTGTTAATGATGAGCGGAGGGAGTTTCTCATAGTTCTGGATCAACATCCGGATCTATGCTTTCTCTACCTCTGCCCACCGCTTCATTTTCTTGTGCAAGTAAAGTGGGGCTCCCTTGTATCTCATTGTCCATTCTTGTACATGTGCAAGAAAAACATGTATTTCCTTGGGAGTTTGGGCAATATTTATGCAGTACTACTCAAAACCATATAGATGGACAATGTCCTTGTGCATGATGACCAATCCATCATAAATTTTCCACATGGTGGTCTCAAAAGCTGATACTTCAACAAGTATCTCTTTCCTAGTCTTTGCCATAGCGGATCTTGCAGATTGTTCTACCTTCTACCTGGCCACTTCTAATTCCTTTGTCATATGATCATTCTCTTCTAACGAGAACTTGACACTTCAGCTCGTTCCTTCTACATAAGCCTTAGAGGCATTGACCATGGTAGCTAGATGTTTTCTAATATCTGACACAATCACCCTTTCCTTCATATGTATAGGTGATGTGTGATCATCCGGGAAACAATTTCTCCACAAATGTAAAATCATTTGTTGCAATTCATTAAATGATAGATTATACACATCCATCACTAGATCATCATCAAGGAGAACAACCTCTCCTTTCTCGCTCAAGACTGGTTCTGATACTGGAGGTGGTGGAGACTGCATGGTTACCTCAGATGCTCTAGGCATTACGTCATTACCTTAGTCCTGCGGCTCTTATGCAAACTCCGTGTCCATCTCTTCAACCATTTTCTCAATTTGCTAAGCAAGTTCTCGGTCTTGTAGCTGCTCACCCTCTTCTTCATCTGCTAGCTTTTCTGACTCCTCAACCTATATGGGTGCAATTTTCTCTGTCATCATTTGTTATAGACATTTTTGGGCACTTCAACCCCAATCATAAATTTCCATAAACTGGGGGCTCCTAAGTCCCTAAAAGTGTTGCTTCACTGCCTAAAGGAACAAGGTCAACTGATTACATCATCTCCTAGAAGTTCTCCACTGAAAACTGCTCATAAATGGTCAAACTGGACCATACTGAAAGCTCAATGCAGAGGGTGCGATGCATATCACCTTCCCAGTGTACAAGGTGTGATGCATACTGATTTTCTCCTCTGTAGGGTGCGATGGTCATGAATGGACAAATGGCAGGGAGAAAAATGTGAGGTGGAAGATCATGGAATCTTCCAGAAGCTTCCTCTCTGACACTTGCTCTCTATTTTCGACCAGGGATGAGTAAGAGATCATCATTCTCCAAGTGGAAGTAGGAACTATCAGAGAGAGGACACTAATGAAGATCCCAGAAGATGACTCACCTCTCTGTAATCATCTATATGTGGATCCCTCATCACAGAGATCTAGAGGCTGGAATTTTGTATCTTATAGAGAAGTGTTGTTGGTATTATGGTGTACATTCACAGTGTTGGGTGATCTAGCTTTGCTTGAGGTGAAGAAGGGCTTCTTAGCTGGAGGATGATGCTGGGTTAGAGCACATGGTTGTAATCTTCTTGCTGCTTTTCATCTGAATAAAGCTATTCTTGTTTCCTTCCATATTCTTGTGTACTTGTTTATATATGCATGTATATGGTTAATGCACATCTGATCCTGCATTATTTATGAATTTAGTCCTTGTTTCTTGCATAGTAGTATGTTGCTGTGATTCCACAGGTTCTTTTGAAGCTGGGCAGACAAAGGAGAAGTGGCGAAACTCTATCAAGAAGGAGAGGAAATCAAGCGCAAGACTCAGTTTGGCCCTCTTGGTTCTTCTCTCATCTATTTTCATAAAAGGAAGCAATAGTAGACTTTGATTGTTTGTTTCTAAGATAGCCACTCATCTTAGTGGGAATAGCAGCATCCGAGTGGACACTATTCCCGTATAACAAGAAACCGTAGAAATTTTTGATTTTGTACTTACCTGGACTGCTATATGATCCGGTGAAATTGATAATGCTACTACTGCTCTGCTCCAATTACCCAGGAGACCAATTCCACCCAGCCAGATTGAGCAGAGATTAGCTGCTCAATCCATTAAGCTTCTCACAGAAGCTCACTGTCCCCCGTGCCCAGAACCTCAGACGGATTAAAGCTCTTCCAATGGCAGACCTCTCTCACTGCTAAATTCCTCCTCCTGGTTTCTAACTCCGTTCTTCCAGCCCCTCTTCTCGGTTCAGACCTCTGGTGTTTAACTGCGGGCTTGGCGGTGGCTGCCCTTCTACCTGCAGCCACCGCCTTCCCTCCTCCCGACACGCCTTCCATGCATTTTGCGGCTCTCAGATATTTTTGCCCCTACTGTCTTATGTCTTTTCTTATGTATTCCATTTGGTTTATGCGCCCCTTATATAAGGGTGTTTTCTTCTTCTTTTTTTTAATCTTATTTTATTATAAGGTTTAATTTTATAAAGTTAAATTTATATATTTTATAAAGTTTAAAATTTATATTTATAAAGTTTAATCATATTTATTTTAAAGTTTAATTCATATTTGTTTTAAGGTTTATTATATCTGTTTTATTATAAAGTTTAAAACTTTATATTAGTGGATTAGTTTAGATGGGTTGTTACATATATTGAAGCAACTCGACTAATTTGGAAGAACATCTCTAGCAAGTTCAAATTGTAGTAACTGGAAGCAGTAAAAGTGCGAAATTCAAGAAGGAAGAAGGAAAGGGCTAACAAAGGAGAAGGAGGTTGTTATTTTGCGAAGGAAGACAAAGTTCTCTCTCTCTTGTCTCACACATGCGAAGGAACTGAAGTTGCTAGAGGACCAAAATTGCAGCCTTGAAGCTGGGCCGAAATTCTGATGCAGTAGGGTTGAAAATTTGTCATTGATGCAGTATTGAAGCAAGGTTGATGCAGTATCGTTGCAATTGATCTTTGAAGGTTGGAAGAACGGTTTGAGGGCTGACTTGGTGGAGGAGGAAGGTTTGTTGGTCTAGGGTCTTGGTCTATCTCATTTGAATCACTAAGGGAAGAGTTTTTGACTGGGTTTCCCCTATACAGGGGTTTTAACCCTGGCTTAGGGCCTACATCTGATGTCCTTGATCTTCGTGTGTTGTTTTTGGTAATTGCTTGATGAACTAAGATAGAGGAAGAACATAAGAAAGATAATAAGAATTCAAAGATATCGCAAGTAATTATCAACTAGAGGAAATATTTTTGCCTTTCCGATTTTCTAATAATAACTTCAACCTTGAAGAGGGGTTGGAGTTTGCATCAGATGTCCATTAATCCAGGCATGCCGGGTCCAAGGGACTAATTGAGTCCATATGGAACTTTCTTCAATTTGTAATCATGAATCTCAGGCTTTGAGGCAGCTCCAAGTACGCTTCATCCTTAACTACAACATGAAGGAAGCCAACTTCACATACATATGATAGTAATGCATCAAGCAATGGGGGCCAAGATCTCATCATATCCCCCTCCTGCTGAGAGCATATTCCTTATCCCTGTTTAGTATCGTGGAAGCATTTGATGCTGCAATGTTTTTCGTTAAGAATGGTCCTTGTATGAAGGACATACAACTCTCAACATCTCCTTATCTCATAACATCTCATTTGAATGTTACATGACAGTGTACTCCCTCTGAATGGGAAGTCGCTTCAATCATAGATATCAACCTGAGAAATTTAGATTCTTCGTTCAAGGTTTGAGCTCTTGTCTACTTTCAAGTGCCACTCTTAATCATGGGATGGCTCAACATCCTCCTCAATTTTGATATAGAGGACATGGTCCTCACATTTATCAAATGTACCGTTGATCCCAGAATAAGAGCAAGAGCAATAATAGCAAAATAAATAAACATAATGAAAGTGTACTTGATGATGAGACACGATTATCTTTCTTCTCTAGATATGTGAGTGGCTCCTTCATTTGCCTGCACAAACTCCCTTTTAGAGCTAACTCTTCCTGCATTATTTCGCATCTTGATGATCCTCAAGATGGATCACATCCTCATCCAAGAAGTTAAAAGTAAATACTCATGCAGGAAGAGTGAACAATAGTATAAACATGATAAAGCTGAACAAGACCAGTGTCATAAAGAAATAACATAAGTCTTGAAAGTACTTATCTTTAATGAGGATTGTAGGAAGTTATCAACTCCCTCTTGATCTTGCCTCCTTCTAGCCATGAGGCATTGTTTTCCATCAATCATATGACAAGGTTGCCTTCAGAAGAGATGCATTGTCTGGAGCTCCACCTTTATTCTCATTTCCATATCCTTGATCTCCTTCATCAACAACCAAGCTCAATGTATATGATGAACACTAGGTCTGCATCACACCCTCTCCTAAGGTTTCTCAAAATCTATGACACTAATGGGAGGAGTCTCGGTAGTAAAGAGATCACTTATAATAGGTATTCTAGGGTTAAAGTACGAAATGATCTCACTAGGAGGTCTTCAAGGAAGACACAATTTTGGTTCAAGGCTTCACAAGGAAGCAATTCGCTTTCTATGAAGAATCCTAGAAACAAGGGTTCAAGACCTAGGATTTAATTGATTTTACGAATTTCGGAGTAACTCAAGGTCAAGGCAAGGAGAAAAGTTTTCTTGTGATGTATATTAATTAAGCCAAGGCTCATGAAACCTTGAAGAAAGTCCTTCAGTTGAGGGAATAAAAACTAGGGTTTTGCAACTTTCGCTCTTAGGGAAAACAACTAGAGCAAGAGAATTTATGGATGAGAATGAAGTGGATGCCCATCAAATTGATAGGTTTTGTGGCAAACCCTACCAACTTGATGTTTAGGCTCTCCAACCACCAAAATTTTTCTTCCCTAGAAATTTGCAATGATCCCTAGTTCTTTTCTCTAGCCTTGATAGGACCAAATTTAAGAGAGAGAAAAGATAGATGAAATATGAGATTGATCACCAACAAGTTGGATTAGTGCCTTGTTCCTTGGGAGAATGGAGTCTAGGATGATTTAGGTTAGCTAAACTTGTTTTCGAGGAGGCTAAAATTTGATGCCCTAGCAAGCGAATTTCAAGCATTTACCCACTCAATGAAAATTGGATTTTTATGGGAGAGCTATAATTAGTTCACCACTAGGACCATTCCATACATGTTATACATGAGTAATGTATGCAATTTTAATCTAGATAGCAATTTCATTAATTTTCAACAAATTATGGCTTAATGTTACCATGACCTAGAATCAATAATTCCATACATTAGATATGGAAAATAGATATTCAATAATAAAGAGCACTTACAAGACAATGTGTAATAATTCCTTCCATTATCCAAAGAATAACTCCAAGAATAAGCTCCAGATGTCAAAATGCATCCAAGAGATCCAAATCTTCCACAAGGGAACAAGTTGAATTCCTTTATGAGGCCGTAATTCCAAGTGTGATGATGATGAGAGATCAAATGAGACAAGAGGATATTATTAGATGGACCTTGGACCTAGAGGGATCAGACAAATCAACCGAATTAAAGCTTGTTTTGATCTATATGCTGAAAAGAAGTCAATTGTGACTTTCAAAATGAAGATGGCTAGAAGTGCCAAGTGAAGGATTACCTTCGTAAGAAGGAGAAGAATATGAAAACAGATACCTTGTACATAGTACTTTCAAGTTGATGGCTATTTGGTTCTACAAAGAGCAATGTTGATCTGTTGTTGAAGATGAGCTCGTAATTTTGATCTTTAACTAGGGCCGAGGACCTCCTTGTCTCCCTTAAGAGGGAGTTGATTAAACGATATTGGTCTAATGCATGACTATTTGGGATTAGAAGTGTGACAAAAGACTGATGAAATATTTTTTAAGATCCTTTTGAAGTTTTGGTGGACTTGGAGTCCATGAACACTCTCGTGATGACAAGAAGTTGCGAGATTGTAATTTTGATGTGGTTGATCCCTCTATGTATCGCAAATCGATTGCCTCATTGAATTATATTGTAAACACCAGGCTTGATATCTGATATGTTGTGAACACATTGAGCCAATTCTTGGTTGAGCCCCGACATGTGCACTGGGTTGAAATGAAACGTAAATTGAGATATTTGCATGGTACCATTGATTTTGGTCTGAGATATGTTTCCAATGGAAAATGGCAGTTGCATGGTTTTACTGATGTTGATGGGGATGGATGTATTGATGATAGAAAGAGCACTTTTGGTTTCTATTTTAGCTTGGGCTCTACTATGGTTTCTTGGTCTAGTAAGACGCAAACTTTTGTTGCTCTGAGTACGGCTAAAGCTGAGTATATAGTTGCATGTTCAGCCTGTTGTGAAATTGTGGCTTCGTAAGCTATTTGTTGGTTTGTTTGATCAGGTGTTGGAATCGACTGTAATAATCAAAAGATATGTGAAGCTTTCTGAGAATCTGCTTTCTCATGATAGGTCAAAGCAATATATCTGGGATGTTATCCAAAGAAGAGTTGTGAGGCTTGAATACATTTCTAGGGATGAGCATGTTGCTAATGTTTTGACAAAGCCACTATCTTGGATGATGTTTGCTTGCTTCTGTGAGAAGCTTGGAGTGGCCGAGAATTCTCCTTGAAGAAAGAGAGCATTGATTGTATAACATCATGAATATTCCTTGGGTTGTAGCTGAGAGGCCATAGATTATGGTCGGGAAGATTGTCACTCCCTTAGGTCAGTTGATCGAGGGGCCAGTGAGTCTGATCGGGGAGCTTGGTTTTGAGGGATGATGTGATCCCTTAGGTCATGATGATTGAGAGACCAGTGTGTAATATCCCGTTTCAGGGATATTTCCCAAACCCTAGCAAACTCCAACCAAGTACTTACAAATGATATAGTAACCGGGAAGCTCAAAGTGATAAAATTAACAGTGGTGCAACATATTATAATGTAAACATGAAACATAAGCAGATACTCAAGAAATGCAGAGAGAAATGCTAAGCCATTTTATTATACTGAGTAATGGAATGAGTATAGGAGGTGATTGGAAAGATGGCACCTCGACTTGCAGAAGGCAAGTGAAGAAATACACTCAGAATAGCAAAGGAATGGCCTTTCTCTGAACTGTGTCCAAGTTGTGGGAGAACTGTCGTGCTGCTGTTACTACTGGAAATCAAATGAGGATTTGGGGCTGTTCCCCTCCTCAGAAAATGCAGAAACTTTGGAATCAGACTCTACTCAAGAAACCCAGAATAACCCAGAAAGCTTTTCTGAAATAGCCGATCCCCGAAAATCACCCCCTTGGGGATCTACGCTGTCCCTCAAGGCTCTGCGCTGCCACTGAATAGAATCCTCCAAAACTCAGCCAGAAACTGTGCCAAAATCCTCCAATATGCAAGAGATGATCCCTTGCTCAATCTCCCAGCTCAAATCCTCCACAAAACCCCAATCCGAAACTCTCACCAAAAGAACTGCGTCCCTCTCTCTCAAGACTGCGCAGTCATCCAAATGCTCAGCTCCTCCTCAACACCAAAGATCAATCCTACTACAGAAGACTACTGAAAACTACCTTGCCCGAGTAGGCACTCGAAGTCCCCCGGGGCTAAGGATGAGATCTCTGAACAAAGACACTCAATGCACTAAATAGTGCTACAGACAGGCTAAACAACCAGCGTGCTCTAAGTCGAAGTGACTAGCTCAAATGCACATAATCGAATGACAAAATGAGGAGGCTCCTCTCTATAGCATTGGCCTTTCTCAATCCCAAGGACCACCTCCTCCAACCTAGCCCCTCTCTTGCCACGTGTTCCTTTCCATTTGCGCAGTCCCTCCAAGTGTTTGCGTGGGCCCCATCTATACGTGGTCCTTTGGCCCCCTTGGCTCCCCCTTTAAGTCACAACGTTGTGCTACTAAGGAGTGACTTTATTCTAAAAGTGAGTTATGTCCCCCTTTCCTCACCTTTTTATTTATAAATAACTATAGAAGGCAAAATTGAGCAAAATCGAATATTCCAATTAGCCATGGCTAATTAGGAATATTACAGTGTCCCCCGGCAAAATGTTGCTTGTCCTCAAGCAACTGAAGTGATGGATGCTGCAAGATCTTCTCACTCTCCCAAGTGGCATCCTCATCCGGTAAATTCTTCCACCTCACCAAGAATTCGCAGACCGTCCTGCTTCGTAGTTGCCTCTCCCTGGTATCAATAATAGCCTCCGACTGCAACACCAAATGCCCCTCATCATCCGTGGGTGGTAGCTCATCTGTCATTGTCACATGTTGCCCCAGCGCCTTCTTCAGGCAGGATACATGAAAAATGTTATGAATCTTGCTGCCTTGGGGCAGCTCCAACTCATATGCAACCTGTCCAATCCTGCGTATCACCCTGTATGGCCCATAAAAGCGGGGCTTGAGCCTTTCAGCGCCCTTCTGCTTCAGTGACGACTGTTGGTATGGCTATAATTGTAGGTAGACCAAGTCCCCTACCTCAAATTGTCTCTCCACCTGACCCCTGTCAACATACAGCTTCTGCTGGTTCTGTGCAGTAGCCATATTATCCTTGAGAGCTCGGAGGATATCCTGACTCTCTTGGATCCAAATCTTGGCTCTCGGAGCCTTTCTAGCACCAAACATCATGTCAACGAAAGATAAAGGATGATATCCATACAAAGCATAGAATGGTGACATACCAATGGACATGTGATGCGTAGTGTTGTAGCAGTACTCCCCCAAATGCAGCCACTTCAGCCATGCTCGCTGCTGCCCACTGACATAGTTACGTAAGTAGCCCTCTAGCCACTTGTTAACTATCCCTATCTACTCGTCTGTCTGTGGGTGATAACTGGTACTCGGTGTCACTCCATCCCCACCAACCATAAAAGCTCCTGCCAAAATCCGCCCATGAAACGGTTGTCCCTGTCACTGGTGATGGTCTTGGGAAGACCATGTAACCTGAAGATTTCTCTGAAGAACAACTCGGCCACCTATGCTGCTGTGTAGTGTGCGGATATGGCGAAAAAGTGTGAGTACTTCGTCAGTCGATCAACGACGACAAAGATGCAATCCTTGCCCTGTACCATGGGCAACCCTATGATGAATTCCATCGAAATACACTCCCATTTCCCCTCCGGAATGGGAAGAGGCTGCAATAATCCTGCTGGATGGTTCATCTCCCCCTTGTTCCTCTGGCAAACATCGCACTCCCGGACATGCTGGAGTATGTCCTCCTTGAGGCCCTTCCATGAGAACCTCTCTCTAATGGCCCTGTAGGTTTTGGTAAACCCCTGATGGCCTGCCAATGGTGAATTATGTGACGCTTAAAGTATCTTCTTCTTGAGCTGAGATCTCTCAGTCAAGAAGATCTGGTCGCTGTAGTAGATGATCTCATCGACCACCCTGTACCTGTTATCTGCCACCTGCCCATCTAGAACCTCACTTGCAAATCTGTCTTTGGAGTACTCTACTAAGAGTCGAGCCCTCCAGTTTGCGTCCAAGCTCATAAGAGACAACGTGGCTGGTCTATGTGAAAGGGCATTTGCTACCACGTTGTTCTCACCCTTGACATACTCAATGTCAAAGTCATACGCTTGGATCTTACTAATCCACTTCTGCTGCCTCTCCTGTAGCTGCTTCTGCTCCAAAAAGAACCTGAGGCTGTTGTGATCAGTCCTCACCCTGAACCTGTTACCCACTAAATACAGTACCTGGCCAATGCATGCATGATGGCCAGCATCTCCTTGTCGTATATAGCATACAACCTCTCGTGCGGAAGGAGCTTCCGGCTCTCAAAGGCTATAGGGTGACCTCCCTGCATCAACACTACGCCGATCCCCTCTCCCGATGCATCACACTCCAAAACAAATGGCTGCGTAAAATCCGACAATGCAAGCACTGGGCAGCTACTCATAACCTCCTTGAGCCTATCAAAGGCTCGCTACGCTGTATCCGACCAACTGAATTCCCCCTTCCTCGTCAAATCTGTCAAGGGTGCAGCAAGCTGTGAGAAACCCTTGACGAACTTCCAATAGTAAGTACAAATGCCAATGAATCCTCGAAGTTCTGTCACGTTTCTCGGCTCCAGCCAATCTCTGATGGCCCTGATCTTCTCCTCGTGGACCCTCACTCCATCCAACCCTATGATGTGTCCCAAGTATAACATCTCCGTCAACCCAAACTCACACTTGGAGAGTTTGGCATAGAACTACTGCTCCTCCAAGATGCACAACACTGTCTCAATGTGCTGGAGATGCTCCTCCCAAGTCCTGTTTTAGATGAGGATATCATCAAAGAACACCAACACAAACTTCCTTAAGTGACTGCAGAATATGTGATTCATGCAAGACTGGAATGTAGCTGGGGCGTTGGTTAGCCCTAAGGGCATCACCAAAAACTCAAAGTGCCCACAGTGACACCTGAAGGCGGTCTTGGAAATGTCTTGTTCCCTCACGCAAATCTAATGGTATCCAGATCTCAAATCAATCTTTGAGAAGAACCGTGCTCCTCTCAACTTATCCATCAACTCATCGATCCTGGTTATGGTACCTGTTCTTCAGCGTCTTCTTGTTCAGGGCCCTGTAGTCAATGCACATCCTCAATGTGCCGTCCTTCTTCTTTACCAACACCACGGAAGAAGCAAAAGGACTCGTGCTCAGCCGAATGTGCCCAAGAGCCAACAACTCCTAAATGGCCCGCTCAATCTCATCTCGATAGGCCTTGGGATGCCTATAGGGGGTAGTAATCACTGCCTGTATGCCCTACTCAAGCTCAATGGTGTGCTCAAACCCCCGATCCGGTGGCTGTCCTAGCGGAATCTCCCCAAATACTGTGGCATACCGGTCAAGGATGGACTGTATCTCTGGGTGCACTATCTGTCGTGTAGTCCCTGCCTCTGATGCACGCAGCTCTACTGTCCACTCTATGTCTCTCTTCCGGAAGACTGCCTCCATCCAATGAACCGAAACAGTCTGAGGCGGATATGTGTGTTGTCCCCGTATCTTCTCATGCCTCCTTGTCTTCTCATCGTCCCACTCCATCTCTAGGGCCTTCCAATCTATACTGACCTTCCCTAGAGTGGTAAGCCACTGAACACCCAATACTACGTTGGTGTCCGGAATGTTGACCACGAAAAAGTGGTCAGTCAGTGTGTAGGTGCCCATCGTCACTGATAACTCTGGGACATAACGAGCACACACCATGGTCTGATCTCCTGGGACCAAAACTGAAAATCCATCGAAGCTCTCTGTCTGTATACCTCTCCGTTCAACCATCTGTGCATCGATGAAATTGTGGGTTGCCCCACTGTCAACCAAAACTGATATTCGCTGGCCATGTACTATCCCCCGTACGCGCAGCGTCAAATACTTGGGAACTCCTCACAATGCTACAAGGGCTCCTCCAGTAGGTGCAAAGGCTGCACCACCTGCTGCTGGTGGTGGAGGCAGTAAGGGACCCTGCATGGCATGACTATGTCCTGCCTCCACATCATCCTCCTCATCCTCTTCCCCGCTGCTCTCGGAGAAGACCTCAATAAAGTGTGCTTTGCCAACCGCACATCTATGTCCTGGTGCCCACGGTTCTTGATAGGTAAAGCACAACCGCTTCTTCTTCAACTCCCTCCTGGCGTCATCATCAATCTGTCCTCGTCCTGGATTCCCCTTTGGAGGTGGAATCCTTATGTCCTTTCCCTTAGGCTGGAAAGCTTGTCTCTGGGGGTAAGGTGTCCGGGTCCTGCTGATAGCATCCTGGAGTGTGGCTGGTCTAGTGGACCTGACTAGACCCCAAAGTGGCTCTGCTAACCCCTCGAAAAACATGTAGATCCTTCGTGTCGTGGATAGATCTGGCACCATCACCGAAATCCTCAAGAAGTCTGCAATGTAGGTCTCTGGGCTCCCTGTCTGTTTGAGCCTCGTCAGCTCAACAAAGTGCTATTCCAGATCCCTCCGGTCAAATCTCTCCATCAATCTCCTGGTGAACTCGGCATATGTCGTCACTATGGAGTGTCCGAGTGTAACCATCCCATGGAACCACCAATCTTGTGCCTCACCATCCAAATGTAATGTCGCCACCTTGATGGCCTCTGCCTCCGACATCTGGTTAAGCTGGAAATAGATGTCCAGCTTCTCCACCCAAGACCTTGCCAAACTATTTGATGAACCATCAAACGTAGGCAAGTGGAATCTACTAGCTGTGCGGTGGGTGTCTCCATCGTGATAATGCCAGTGTCCTCTGTGATGGTCGCTGGTTCTACTATCCCACTGGAGTTGAACAAAGTCTCTGAATGAAAGAGCGTCCCTAAACTCTTGCCCATAGGCCTGGTACTTTGCAAAATAATCGCCCATGTGACTGGGCTCTGCCTCTTGCTGGGCTCTAGCCCCCGTGTCTGCCCCTAGGAAAGTGGGCATGGTAGAGCGTGTAGGGGCATGTGAGGCCATCTGTTGAGTAGTATCACACTGAGTGGCACCCTGCTCTTGAAAATAGTGGGATGTACCTGATCCCTCACCAACCTGAAAAACTCGTGGGTTCTCACGCTATCTAGCCTCTACCACTGTGAATCTCTGCCCCATCACCTCAATCTGCCTCGATAGATCTTGCACTGATTTGAGGAGCATGTCTGCAAATCTCTTCCCATCCTCATCTGCCATCGGATTCTCCTGCTTTGCGTCCACCACAGGCTCCTCTTGTTCTGCGGCCACCACTGAAACACAGTCTCCCTCTCCGTAGGTGTTCTCCAACCTACGCCCAATGTCTCTATATTTCCTACCTCTGTAACAGATGTAGGGCTTTTCCCCCGGTGTCATAGATTGCTAGCTCCACAGGCTGAGCCAGATCTATGCTCTGATACCACTGTAATATCCTGTTTCAGGGATATTCCCCAAACCCCAGCAAACTCCAACCAAGTACATACAAATGATATAGTAACTGGGAAGCTCAAAGTGATAAAAATAACAATGGTGCAACATATAATAATGTAAATGTGAAATACAAGCACATACTCGAGAAATGCAGAGAGAAATGCTAAGCCATTTTATTAAACTGAGTAATGGAATGAGTACAGGAGGTGATCGGAAAGATGGCACCTCGACTTGCACACGGCAAGTGAAGAAATACACTCAGAATAGCAAAGGAATGGCCTTTCTCTGAACTGCGTCCAAGCTACTGGAGAACTGTCGTGCTGCTGTTACTACTGGAAATCAAATGAGGATTTGGGGCTGTTCCCCTCAGAAAATGCTGAAACTCTGGAATCAGACTCTACTCAAGAAACCCAAAAAAACCCAGAAAGCTTTTCTGAAATAGCCGACCCCCGAAAATCACCCCATTGGGGATCTATGCTGTCCCTCAAGGCTTTGCGCTGCCACTGAATAGAATCCTCCAAAACTCAGCCCAAAACTCTGCCAAAATCCTCCAATATGCAAGAGTTGATCCCTTGCTCAATCTCCCAGCTCAAATCCTCCACAAAACCCCAATCCGGAACTCTCAGCAAAAGAATTGCGTCCCTCTCTCTCAAGGCTGCGTAGTCATCCAAATGCTCAGCTCCTCCTCAACACCAAAGATCAATCCTACTGCAAAAGACTACTGAAAACTACCTTGCCCACGTAGGCACTCGAAGTCCCCCGAGGCTAAGGGTGAGATCTCCGAACGGAGACACTCAATGCACTAAACAGTGCTATAGACAGGCTAAACAGTCAGCGTGCTCTAAGTCGAAGTGACTAGCTCAAATGCACATAATCGAATGACAAAATGAGGAGGCTCCTCTCTCCTTTATAGAGTTGGCCTCTCTCAATCCCAAGGCCCACCTCCTCCAACGTAGCCCCTCTCTTGCCACGTGTTCCTTTCCATCTGTGCAGTCCCTCCAAGTGTCTACGTGGGCCCCATCCTCTACGTGGTCCTTTGGCCCCCTTGGCTCCCCCTTTAAGTCACAACATTGTGCTACTAGGGAGTGACTTTATTCTAAAAGTTTATGTCCCCCTTTCCTAACCTTTTTTTTATAAATAACTATAGAAGGCAAAATTGAGCAAAATCGAATATTCCAATTAACCATGGCTAATTAGGAATATTACACAATGAGTTTGGCTGGGGACACTAATTTTGTGACCTCTCCCTTAAGTAGTTATCGAGAGATCAGTTGATTGGTCGGGGAGATTGATCTTGATTTCCCTTCCTTGGGTTGCTAATTGAGAGGCCAATCAGTTTGGTCGGGAAAGATGAGCTATCTCCCTTGGGTCGTGGATTGAGAGACTATATAGTCAGAGACATTAATATCGAGATAAGGATTCCTCCCTTGGGTCGTGGACCAAGAGACCTTTGTTTAAGGTCAAGGAGTGGACCCTGTGTATACTCTCTTGGGTCATTGAGCTTGACTGAGAAACCATTGCATATGGTTGGAGAGTTTGGCCTCATGAACGATATTGGTTGATCCCTTGGTCAATTGGGCACTGACCTTGATGCCATTAGGTTTTGTCTTATGGGATGAGTTTGGTGTTATATATCTTTCGTTATAATGAGTCTTGTACATTTGATCTCTCCCTTGGGTTATTACTGAGAGACCAATGGATTGGTTGGGGACATTAATCTTGAGAGAGAATGAAAAGTACCTCTTGGGCTAAGAGGGAGTGTTAAAAAATGGTAGCTATGGCTGGTCTTTTCATTAGCAAAATTAAAAAGAGAATTTGAATTTAAAATTATTGCTTTATTCCCCCACAAAGTGCCTAAGTCGACCCTCCTAGATCATGTTGGCATGCCCAAGAGACATGCCTTTTCGCATGGACGAATAACTATATATTGAGCCTATTCGCTCTCATTTTGGGTGTTGAAATTTGGTACCGGATTTACTGTGATAATCAGAATTGCATTAAACTCACGGAGAATCCAGTATTTCATGACAGGTCCAAGCATATTGGGATCAGATATCATTTCATCAGAGAGTATGTTCAGAAGGGAGCTGTGAAGCTTGAGTATATTTCCACTGATGAGCAGGTTGCAGACATTCTTACCAAAGCCTTACCACGGGGCAAGCGTGTCTACTTCAGAGACAAGATGGGTGTGGTGAGGAACACCTTCCTCGGTAAGAGGCAGCGTTGAAATTTGGTACCGGAGGACAGGTGGTTCCCTAAGGCTTTGATCTTTGGCCTAGGGCAAAGTGTCCAAAAGAATTTAATTTTTCTCCTAAAGTGACTTTATAATTTTTATAAAGTTAAATCTAATTTAAAAGTGACTTTAAGTGATAAAGTTACTAAGTCTAATTTTAAAGTGACTTTTATAAATTCATTGAAAAATTAGAAAGGAAAAGTAATTTTGGAAATAAATGACTAAGTGGGTCTTTATTAAAGTGGGGTGAATTAAAAAATAGAAAGTGAGATTTAAATGTTCATTTAATCTCAGCCATAGATCTAAATCTATCTCAGCCATTGGATTTAGGGATCACCAAAAAGTCATTTAGGGTTGGGTTAAGGGAGGAAAAGGAGAAAAAGATCATTCATTCTTTCATGAGCAGATTGGGAGAAGGAGAGCAAGAGAGCAAGGGAGATTTCTGGACAGGAAGGAGGAGGCAGCAGCTTGGCACATATTCCAAGGCAGCTCTTCAACAAATCCGTACAGCTAAAAGAACAAGCAGAAAAAAGGCATATTTTTGCTGAGCAAACAGGGAAAAACTAATTTTTTGGGCACAAATTTCGAGGAGATGAATTTCTACATGGAAACCGAGGTCTGTCCGTACAATCCGTACGGCTGTCAGTACAGTCAGTATGGTTCGTACATCCGTACGGTCCGTACAGCGCGTACAACAAATTTCCAGATTGTTAGGCTGAAAAATAGATTAGTTTGCTTGCTGGAAAAATTTGTTTTGCTGAAAATTTTCTCACTGTAAAAGGCATTTTCCAGAAATAAAGAAGAGCTCTCAAACTGGTTTTTCCCAAGAGTTGTAAGGGGTTTTTCCAGGGTCACATTGACCAAAAATCTCTGTGTTTAAATGTGTTTTAATGGCTATTTATTACTGCTGATTTTTATTTCTGCAATTTCCAGCATTCTGTAAAATTTCCAGAATTTGTGTTTTCAGAAAATAAAAATAAATAAATAATAAATAAATAAATAAATAAATAAAATTATTTTTTCAGCTTGTTAAATGTATGGTTGTGGGAAAGGGCATTTAACTATATGGGAGAAATAAGAAGAAACTGAAAACCGGGGTGGGAAACAGAAATTTTTACATGGTATCAGAGGTTGAGTGTTGAAGTGCAGTTTGGGACAGCAAAAGGGAAAAATTACAGCTGCTGATTTTTTCACTCAAAAAATTCCAGCAAGCTGATTTTTCATAAACAACAGGTTTTATCTTTACTACAGCAGTGCTACTTTTCAGTTTTAGGACAGCAGGATGTCATTGGGATTGAGGGTGGAGGATAGGTTGGATGGGCATACAAATTACAGCATTTGGAATGAGAGAATGCAGAGTATCTTTGAGGAGGCAGAAGTCTGGGATATCATGGTGCATACCACACAGAACTCTGTTGTTGTGCCTACTGATGCTACTCAGTTAGCTGCTTATAATAAAAAGAACAACAAGGGTAAGAGATTGATTCTAGACGGAATCAAAGACCATTGCATTCCTCATGTGAGAGGAAAGAGCAATACCCATGAGATGTGGACAGCATTGTCCAATCTCTACCAGAGTACCAATGAGAACGGAAAATGGTCCTGAAGTAGAAGCTGAAGAACATTAAGATGGGCAATGATAGTGCAGCTAGATATCTCACTAAGATTACTAATGTGAGAGATGAGTTGGCAGCGATTGGAGAGGCCATTCCACCCACTGAATTGGTGCGGATTGCGGTAAATGGCCTCCCCGTTCATGGATGAACTTTGCTGATGGGGTTTGTGCACGTGAGACCCTTCCCACATGGGAGAGGTTTTGGGATGATTGCATTCAGACAGAGATCAGGAAAGGTCAGCTTGGGGCAGCCAAGCCAGTTGAGCAGGATGAGGATGTAGCACTGGTGGCAGGAGGCAAGAAAGGCAAAAGGAAGAAGCAGGCTTCCACAAGCAGTGGTGGGGGCAAAGGCAAAGGTAAAGGTAAACAGGTAAACACACAGAAGGACTATTCCAAGGTGAAGTGTTGGAATTGTCAAAAGATGGGACACTATGCAGTTGTGTGTCCGGAGAAGAAGAAGAAGGGGAAGGACCAGAGTTTGGCAGCTTCAGCAGAGATTGAGGACTTTGCAGGCCGTTTTGGCCGGGAGTTTGCGTTCACTATGTGTGAGTCCTCTAGTGCAGGATCACCTGCGATACAGGTTCAGAGGGAGCATGCTTTTCCCTCGATTAACGGACCATCTACAGGTATCTGGTATGTAGACAGTGGGGCTTCACGTCATATGACAGGAGTCCGTGAGTACTTCTCAGAGCTTTCAGAGAGTGGCACTGATGTAGAGGTAGTACTCGGTGATGACAGAGTTGTTAGAGCAGTCGGGGTGGGGACACTGACATTTCAGAGGGAGTCCAAACCTCCCTTGAAAGTGACAGATGTTCTTTATGTGCCAGGGATGAGGAAGAACCTCATATCTGTCTCAGCTTTGGAGGACAGAGGATATGAGGTACTGTTCAGGGGAGGACAGGTGTTGATCTATCCCAGGGGCGCTCCAGCTGATTCAGCTAGAGTGATAGGTGTACGCCATGCAAAGGTGTACAAGTTTGCATTTCAGCCCCTTTTGGCATTGAGCAGTAGTACCGATAGCAGAGCTAGCATTTCTGAGCAGTGTGAGGTTTGGCACCGCAGGATGGGACATATGTATCATGGAGCCTTGAGGACCTTGCGGGAGATCACTATAGGTATGCCAGATTTCAGCACTGATCACTTTGATACTTGCAGAGGATGTGCTATGGGCAAGTTTGCCAAATCCCCTTTTCCCAGTAGTGACAGCAGAGCGACTGGGATTCTTGATTTGATTCATTTTGATGTGAGCGGTCGGATGTCTCATGTTTCCTTGAGTGGATATGAGTACTATGTTTTATTCATTGATGATCACTCCAGGAGGACCTGGATTTATTTCTTGAAGACCAAGAGTGAGGTCTTCAAGCGGTTTCAGGAGTTTAGAGCTCTTATGGAGACACAGACAGGTCGGAAGATCAAGTCCCTGAGGTCGAACAATGGGGGAGAGTACACCCTTGGAGAGTTTGTTGACTATTGTGCGGAGGCAGGCATTAGGAGGGAGTTCACTGTTCCTTACAACTCCCAGCAGAACGGGGTTGCGGAGAGGAAGAACAGATCCATCGTAGGGGCTGCCAAAGCCATGTTACATGATCAGGGGTCGCCATTGTTCTTGTGGGCAGAGGCCTGCAACACGGCTGTTTATTTGCAAAACAGGGGTCTGCATCGTGTCTTGGGGCACATGACTCCGGAGGAGGCTTTCTCTGGGAAGAACCCTGATATTGGTCATCTTCATATCTTTGGATGCATTACATACTCCTATATACCCAAGGAGAAGAGGACCAAACTAGAGCCCACCGCAGAGAAGGGTATCTTTGTGGGCTACAGTGAGACCTCAAAGGCCTTTCGGATTTACATTCCTGCACAGAGGGGAGTTGTTGTCAGACGGGATGTGAAGTTCGAGGAGGACAGGGCCTTTAGGAGATCACGGGAGTTGGAGTATCTGGATCAGCCAGACCCTCAGCAGCAATTGAGTCAGTCGCAGGGATCCAGTGGGCAGGGATCAGGAGGATCAGGAGGTACATCTATGAAGATGTCAGGTCCATCAGTGAGCAGTGGCTCACAGAGCCAGAGGGGTGGTGCTCCGAGCAAGTCACAGAGCAGTTCACTAGGGAGTCCACTGATGGACAGTTCACACGGTACCTCAGCTTCTACAGGTTCAGGTGCAGGCAGGAGGACAGCAGATAGGCAGTCAGGAGTTCAGGCTACTGATGGTGATGAGGAGGAGGAGTTTCATTCTCCTATGGGAGAAGCATGCTCAAGGAAGAGGAAGCCCAAGTGGCTTCAGGACACCTTGAGAGATGCCTCATCTATTGCTGAGCCGAAGAGGCCGGTCAGAGAGAGTAGACCACCTGAGAGGTTTTGTAGTTATATGGCAATGGTTACCAACATCCTTGACTCTGAGCCTTCTAGCTATGAGGAGGCAACTAGCCAGCAGGTCTGGAGACAGGCCATGCAGGAGGAGTATTCTTCTATCATGAATAATGATGTTTGGGAGGTGGTGCCGAGCCCTGAGGGCAAGTCCGTGGTTACTTCTAGATGGCTTTACAAGGTAAAGCATGTTGCAGATGGCAGCATTGAGAAATTCAAAGCGAGGTTTGTGGCTAGAGGGTTCTCCCAGGTAGAGGGAGT
>APFE030123721.1:0-22277 GCA_000404065.3 Pinus taeda
TTGATAGAGGGATTTACCATGTGTATGCTAAAAAGCATCTTCCTCTTGACAGAGGGATTTACCATGACACTGTGCTGAAAAGCACCTTCCTCTTTAACAGAGGGATTCACTAAGAACTTCACTTCCTCTCACGAAGGGATTACTGCCAAACACTGCTTTAGATGCAGTTTCAAAACAAAACAGTCATTGCACTGTTGTGAATACTCACTACAATGTTCTTTTATGCTGCTACATATTCTCTGCCGCACTGTTGTGCCATCTTCTTTGCCGCGTCTACCCCACACTGCTGTGTCTACACATTTCTTAACTCTCTCCTAGTTCTGGTTCCATTTTCTTCGCACTACTGTGCTTCTCCTTCTTGCCATCACGCTGCTGCCTTTTCTTATGCACTGCTGTCCATACCCATAACCATAGACTTTGTCATCCTGGGTTTTTATTTGCTGGTGCGTTGCCTCCGCAATTTGCACTGTGGCTGCCTTTTGTTTCATCATACTGCTGTGTGCCCATACACTAACTCTTTACTCTCCATTACTTTCACATAGAGAGAAATCATCCCCACGCTGTTTTGTGCTGAATTCTCCACACAACAAAAATTAACACAGGCTGCTGCCTTTTCTTTTACACCCTTGCTTCACACGATCTTAGTCTTCATTCATTTTTTTTACACAATGCACTGTTGTGCTGTTCCTTTCATTTTTCTGCTGCCACACATTATCATTCACCCATGTGCATTAAAAATCTGTTGTCCCTGTTTCTCTTTATGCATTTCTTTGCATGCTGTATTGCATATGAAGAAAAACATTACATTTGTTTTACTGTTGTGTATTGTACTCACTCTGCTGTGAGTATGTTCTCTCACATTACATAGAAGGAAACTACCTTCCATTGCTATGCATTTAAATGCATGTGCTCCATAAAAAAATTCAAAATCTGCTGTTTTATGTTCTATCTTCCCACTGCTGTGAGGGTCTCCATGCTTTGCATACTTTTCTTATTGCGCTGCTACACTTCACATTTGAGCGCTGCTCCTTTTTCTTCTCTGCTGTTATGGCAGATTTAACTTCATATTTTTCCCTTAAAAAAAGGTCTTCATAAAAGAGTGACTGTTAAGACAGTTCAGCAACAAAAATTACAAGCTCTCCTTTAATGTGTGCTTGTCTTCTTTTGGCAGATTTTTCTCAAAACAAATTTAGATCAGCTGGGGAGTTCAAGAGATTTTCAGACTGTATTTCTTTCCTTCTCCATACTTGTGTAACTTTCTTCTTTTGCATGGGTCTAGCTTGTGTAAGAGCCCATGTTAAGTTACAATCACGTGCCATATGCCCAATTTTATGACACTTGAAACATTCTACATTGTTCATGAATATAATTTCATGATTTCTTCTTGTAAAATTGTTTCTTGGAGGTTGTCGGAGACCATAACTTCTATCTCTATGAAATGCTCTACAGTCTTTTGCCATATGACCAAAGTTGGAGCAAGAATAACAATAACCAAAAAATGAACTTTGGTACCTGGGAGATGGAGGTTTCCTTGATGTACTTCTGAAGTCTTTCTGCCTTGAGATCCTTTGATGATAACCATTCCCTCTTGCCTCTTTGACATTATCTACATTTCCTTTTGGAGTTGGTTTTCTACTTGGAGTAGAATTTCTTCCATTGTAACTTTGATTTTTCTCCTTGCCTTTGCTGGAACTAGGAGCATCACCATTTCTTTCTGGCTTCTTCACATCTCTTTTGCTTAAAGCATTTTAATTCTTGTTTGAGGGTTCACCTACATACCTGAGTCCTGATTTATCAGATGGAAATCTGTGATAGCTGAGCATATCATCCAAGGCTTGAGAGCTCTTCATAATTTTATTCATCCCTTCAATCTTTTTCCTGAGGAGAACAATCTCTTCTTCCAATCTTTCACACTCATTATTTTTCTTTGTAAGTTGTTCCTCAGTTTCTTCCTTGCTACGAGTAGCTTCAGCTGCTACTATTTTAAGGGAGATGATATTTGATTTCATTTTGGAGATTTCTTCATTCTTTGCTTGACTGCTCTCCATTTTCTTCTCAGCTTCTTTTGCTTGCTTCCTGGCTTCTTGTAGTTCAGACTTAAGGGAGGAGACCTCTACCTTGTACTGTCCAATCTCTTCTACAAGTTTGTTCACTCTCTTGTGCCTTTGTTCAAGTTGACTTGACAAGGCATCTTCCTGCTTCTTTGCTTTATTCAACTGATTTGTCATGGCTATGACTTCTTCATGATGCTTCCTTCTGCTTTCATCAAGTTCCTTCTTAAGCTTGGCAAGCTCTTCATCCCTTGTACTTGAAGCTTGATGAGAGTAACCTTCTCATTTTCAGCTTCTATGATGGGTTCAGAATTTCCTTCTTGACTCATTGCCTTTACTGCTTTTGCATTATACTCTTTGGATTCTCTATCCATCTTGCTATCATCAATTACTGATTCCCATATTTCAATCCCTTCAGACTGTAAGAAAGTCCTCATTGTTATTTCCCATATATCAAAGTTTCCATTGAACCTTGGAGCCTCAAATAGAATGCTTTCAAATAGATTGCTTTCCATTTTAGTAGTAGAGGGAGACACATTTTTAGCAGGATTGGTGACTTTCTTCCTTGACCTTGTCATTCTTAACTATGCTTTAAAATGCTTGACTGTGTATTAAAATAACTCATTGTCTTCAACAGCAACACAAAAAAAAACTTTGAGAAATACCTTTCTTGACTGAGTCTTCTGCTGATTCTTCACGCTGCTGGAGAAGTTGCTTCAGTAGGAAACCTTCTTTCAACTTTTTTGACACCTTCAAAGAGCCTCGACTAGCTCTGATACCACTGTTGGGGATTTTTGTGGTAAAATCCCAAAAACAATAAAAACTTGCACACAGAGACAATGCTCTGTTTTGCCACAGGATCTTTAACACGGCGGAAACTTTAAAATTATTTATGAGAACAAAGTATCACACACCCATAAAATATTTGTATTCATTAAAATAAAATTTCTGATAAAAAATTCATCCTCTTTCACTCAGAGGGATTCACCAATAACATTTCAACAAAAAACTACTCTGTCTCCTCCTCAGATTTTACACTCATGTGTGTAAAAATCTCTTTTACATTTACTGATGTAAAAACATAATTCAACTACACAAGATTACATTCATGCTGCTGCATGCTCCTTTCTTTACCTCACACTGCTGTGCTTATTTTTCACACTTTCATTACAATCTCACAACAACAACATTACAATCACTTCACACTGCTGTGTGTATTCTTCTTGCATTGGCTGTGGCTAGCTTTTCCTTTTGCGCACACTCTCTCTTACTTAACAAAAACAAACACAGAATATATATATGGTTTTAAGTGGCATACTCCCGTGAAAATAAAAAGCAATACAAATTAAATGCTTTTACCAGCTTGTACTTCAATCATTAATTAATTTGACTTTGGAAACTCATCGGGTCCGAGCTTTATCACATAGCACACATATATGCAAAAGTGTGCACCCATGGTTTCCCCTATTGCGAAAACATATGAACGCCTCCTTGTCAGTCCTCCCTACCACTTGGCCGATGCGATATCGCCGCGCATCGCTGAATTTTCATGTTGCTGTGCTGTCCTCCCAAATTTGAAATTACACTTTCAACAGTCTTACTACTCACTGCAAAAAAAAACAGAAAGGAGAAAAATTCATTAACATCTTAAGCTTTACCGCGGAGAATGGAGCTGAAGTTTCGTGTTTTTTATTTGTAAATGTTTTCCTTGCCTTAATGAAATATAATCTAAACCATATTGCTTGGATGCTCAATCTGTTATTTGATTTTTATTTTTTTACTGTCTGTTTCAGGTTGCGCATTATCTTGTGGAGTTTAACCCTATATTTTACTGTCCGTTGAAAATCTCGTTGTATTTAACCATGACCGGTAGTGGCTTTTGTCATTTCATCTGCCTTATCAAACACCGGCAACTACAATAAATCTGGTAGTTGAAGAAGATGTTGTAGGAAGTAATAGAGATAGCTAAACTTAGATTATTGTTAGTGTGAAAAACTATATAATCAATGAAAGAAATAGGGTTGTATGAATGTTTGTACGCTTTCCAGGTGAGAGCCATTTAGTTAATATATTGAGTTTTTATCAAATGTTGGATGTGTACCAGAATTCCCAGACTATTCTCTATACTTTGCTGGACGTTTACCACATGATCCAAACAGGAAACCCTAAAGAGGAAGGATTTTTGTAAGAGTCTTAAGAAAGATGTTAAAGATTCAAAACACTTTTTACTTTCCACCCCACTCGAATGAGAAAGGATAGGAAGTTTCTAGGGAGTTTTTCCTTATGGATCTGCACCTTTCTGGGAACTGTCGAGGTTGTGGAAGCATGGATTTGGAGTTTTATCAGTTATATTGGCTGGGTCGCCTGGGTCGCGTCACTCGCCATTGCTATGGCCGAAAAGGAAGACGACTCGTGAAAAAGAAGAATGGCAGGACCCCACAGCTCTCCCGGATACAAAATGTCAACACATCTGAACTGGGTAGATAATCTACAAGGCTTCTGATTGCACTCTACGTGGGCAAAAGTTGCCTGGTTGCAGAGTAGGGTTCCTAGGGTTTCTCTCCTGCCCCTTACATTTCACAATGAACTTTATTACATAAATCAATAGTTAAGATTTTTTTAAATAAGATAATTATGCAGAGACTAAACGCAATTTTCCGTGTGGCTATTTTTTTAAATTAATTATATTTTCTCTATTCTATTCTTTTTTTAATAGAATGTTCAGTTCCTTTATTTGAGGGAGAAGAATCAATGGATGGAAACACACAAAAATTACAGAAGTTTCATCACCCCATCAATTTAATTAAAACGTTATTGAATTTAATACAGCAGTAAACACATCATATCTCAGTTATGTTTTGAACACCTTTCCCACATACGATACGATAAACCATTTTGGACAATGTGCAGAAAAATAATTCAATAAATGGATTTCAGATTTCAATGGTTGCCGCAAATTCAGATTACAACCGTTGCCGCACATTCTGCTCACAATATCATAACAATCCAAAATTGAAACAAGCAAAAGAAAATACAATAAGAAGTAATCTGAAAACATCCCTTTATTTATTATATTGCTAAGCAAAGAGTAAGGAGTCTGTGTGCCCATACAAAACTTCACTCATCCAGTAGACAAAACTTCCAGAAAAACCATACCCAGAGTGTCATACAAAATAGCAATCGCCTGTCCAGGAAAATCCTTCACATCAAACCCAAACAGCGACCGCAGTACATCTCAATAAAATTGAGAGGCCAAGAATGGGATGAATGAGGCGAGAAGGGCAACGAATAGGGAGGGAACGAAGTGAGTTGAAGCAGCACCTGCTTCCATTGTCGGACTAGGAGATGGTGCCGTCATCTCCGCTGCTTCGGCTCCCACCATTGTCATGATAGCGAGCCAGAGAGCTATAAAAGCGTAGTTAACTGCCCTCGCCGCCATTGTTGTTCAAAATCACAGCACGGATACTAAAAATATCAAAACCCAAATCTGAATCTCAGACAAAGCAACCCAATTCTAAACGGCAATCTTCCTCTTCTGAAACTTCAACTCTCTATTCGAAATGCCCGAGAGATGAGAATTCTGATTGACAGTGGGGCTTATTAATAGTCGAGGGTGCCTCCCACTACCGATGACCAAATCGCTTGAACCCTACAAATAATATAGAAAACTGAAGAAATGCGTTGGCATTTTTTTTGGTAATATGTGGGTCCCGTGATTAGAGACCAAATACACCGACGCGCCCAGCAGAGCAATTTGACCACCGTATGGTAACCCTCTTCCACATGATATGAAGGAAGACCTCTTCCATCACGTCCCTGTGGGGCACGGGCAGTCCATTTCATTTTTACCCTCCCCCACTATAATCTAAGATAATCTTTAAATGGTTTTTAGGGAAAACAAATTGTATCTTATAATTTTAAAGTGATGTTAATGTTATATTTATTTATTCATTCGGATAATTAAAATTAATCTTTTTAATTCAATATTAAAATATAAAGAGTGGATTCATTGCATTTATACAAAGTAACGAAGTTTAATGTTAGTTATAGGAATAAAGTTTAAATATTTTAGAATATTTTTAGGAGTAAGTTTGGGATTTATTTATTATTGTGTTTTTTATTATTTAAATTAATTAATTAAAAAATGTAGTGTGAATTAGTATTATATGAAGTGAATTATAGTTTGGTAAACCATGCTATTGGCTCTGGTATTAACAAAACTTATTTATATATTCAAAATGTGTATGGTAAAGTAGGGGTAAATTTTCATGGTTAAATATTTTATCTTCATCTTGTCCTGAAAATTTGATCTTCAACCATACTAGCTGGTTCGAAACCCGTCGACCAAATATTCTCTATGTGATTTTTTCCGAAATTTTTCATGAATTAATAAATGGTTAAATATTGTTATATGTTTCTATAGGAGTTGTGTGCCAATGCAGAGGAATTGCCCTCACGAACAAAAGTAGCCGGAATCCTGGCAAAAATTCCAAAAATCTTTTAGAAGTAGTGTTTGGATCATGTTTTGATGGTGGAAATGGATTCAACACCATCAAAAACTTCCAAAGCACCTAAAATTATGAAGTTTGACAGTTTTTACTTGGATTTACAAAAATTCCTACTGGATTTTTTCAAAATATGGCCAAAAAAATTATTGTTCATTAAATTAATTATTTTTAAAATTAATTCTCTTGTGTGGGTTAGGGTTTTATTGGGAGATCTATAGCTCTAAGAGTTTCACTCCCACCCCATATTCCACATATCGTTGCTTCTATCTCATTGGTCATAAATGGGCCATACTACCAGAAGACAAAGCCTTCCTGTTTTGTTAAGAAGCTAGAAGAAATTAGAAAGGTTGAATTTTTTGTGCCACAATGAAGAGAACAAGCCTTGCAATTGGTTGAATGTGGCTTGGTAGGCCAATTCATGGAGATATGGCCCTCCTCATATTCTATGAGGGTTTGGGCTGAAAGAAATTAGGAAAACATGATCAAGGGTTCTATCACTTCTACTCTATGCGGAAAACGTTTTTTTACCTTCCTTTTAAAGAACAAGAATGAATAGGACCTAATATTTCAAAGCAAGTCTCAATTTGTGGGGCCACAATGGTTATATATAGATCAATGAAGCCCATATTTTAACCTTGAAAGTGATGTCCCATCTACCATCCTTATTTGGTAAAACTCCGTATTTTTCCCTTGCACTATTGGAATGTTACAACTTTCAAAAATATTGATAATGCACTTGGGAAATACATTGATCAAGTCGAGCCACTAGAGGAAATCTTCTCTTGTTCAAGAATATGTGTGGAGGTAGATCTGGATCACGAGTTCCTAGCAACAATAACCTTAAATCTATATAGCTAGACACAAGTTGACGAGGTTGATTGTGATCAACCTCATTTTAAATGAAAATTTTGCCATGAATACGGTGACTTTATAAGAATTTGCAAAAAATCAATTAGGAGGAGAAACAAAAACAAGCGAACCAAGGAGAACAATGGAAAAAAAAAAGAGGCTAAGAGAAGGGGAAATTTGAAGAATGTTGTAATGGCAAGTGATATTTTTCTGACTCTTCTACTAAAACTAGATGATGACCTCATGTTTATTGATGGCTCTCATAGGGATATTGTTGCATTTACAAAGGTGCTTATTTTATTTTACAAGGCCACAGGAATGGAGACTAATCATCACAAATCCATTATATCTGCAACGGGTTGTTCTAAGTATGAGTTGACTTATGCTGTTGGCTAGCTACCCTTCCAATCAGTAAAATTCGATGATGGGATTAAGTATATGAGTTTTCATTTGAAACTGAATGATTACAGAAAATATGACTCGATGTGGTTACCATTAATAATTGAAAAAAGAATTCAAGTTTGGATTCACTGGTCATTATATCATGCATGAAGGTTAGTTCTTATAAAGTTTGTTTATGAATCCATCTCGTTTCTTGGATGGCTTTATCATGGATTCCCAAGGGTATTTAAAATCTTATTTAGAAAATCTTTACGGTCACTTATGGTAGGGATCAAAAGAAGAAATACAATTTGCATGGGTTAGATGGGATCATATCACTATGACAATAAAATGGGGAGGATGGGGCATTGAAAATTCATCCTATTTTTTGCAACCCCTTGTAGCTAAAGTTGGATGGAAATTAATTATTACTCACATTATTTGGACAACAATGGTAACAAGGAAATATATTTTCCCACTCTCTCTAGAATATCGATCTCATTAGAAAGCAAGGGAAGAGAAACTATATCGACAATTTGGAGAGTTGTTTTAGACTCTTTCAATCTTATTGGGTCTGGTCTTGCATGGAGAATTTGTTTAGGTGAGCATGTGCACATAGGGATCGACCCATGGTCTGGGTGTGGTCATATGCACATTCATCTTCTTGATTTAATGACATTTCTAGAAGAGATCGGGAAGAAAACTCTTAATCAAGTGGCGTATTTGGAAAATTCTTCCATTTGGGGTCAATGTTGGTTATCAACTCACAATTTAAACTTACCAACGCATTGGCATTAGGATTGAAATGACTACACAAATGCATTATCAAATTCACATGTCAGAATTTAGGATAGTGAGGATGAATTTTTATTGATTCACTCTATAATTGGGATTTATACGCCAAACTATGGTTACTTATATGCTTTGCGTCAAAGCAGCTAGAGGATCTATTATGGTAGTGGAACCTCATATGGAAATTGAATGGTGTTTACTCTCAAATAAAATTCTTATCGGAGATAATATTAAAAGGAGATCATTTCAGGGTCTTTCTTGGTGTGTATTATGTAACAAAGATGAGGAATCAGTTGATCACCTATTTATGTTTTGTCCTTAATGAAGCATGGAAGAATTGGTGGAATAAGGCTAACCCTAAAAAACTATGGAACATGCATGTGCTCATTCGGTGGGGCATATGGATTGGGAGAAATTAGAAAAATTTTCAGGAAATCAATTTCCTTTTAGAGTGGATAGGCATTCAGGTGTTACTAATTTATGCTCTCCTCCCCATAGAGGAAAAATTCTCCAATACCTGTATTATTTCACTACAATCCATTGATCAGTCCAATCCATGGGCTTACATTGATGGATTTTCTCAAAATGATAGGTGTGGTGGGGTGCAATACTTTACTTTAGCAAATCTCACTTCTTCAAATCGATGTTCTGATTGGTTTCAAGCACAAATAATTTTGAAAAAAGTTTCACCGTTAGCTTACTCTTCTCTTTGCATTAGAAAAAAATTGTCGACAACTAAAGGTTTTCGGTGACTCCAAAGTGGTTATTGATTGGTTAAATGAGATTTATATTTGTCAAACTCACACACTCAATAGTTTATTGGATGAAATTATGATGTTAAAGGCACAATTTGGTAATATTTCTTGTAAAAAAAATTACAGGGAAAGGAACACACTTTCTGATCATCTTTCCAAAGAAGGTTCACAACAGATACATGGGAATTGGTAGATAACTGAACACAATGGTCTAGAGCATTATCAATATTATCATCATCCTTTTATTGATAATATACAAGAGAATGTAGATCTAAAGTGACTTTTTTGTCTCCATTGATGGCATAATGGAGATATCATATATTCATAGTTGATAGTTTTTTATAATAGACTTTTTGACTAGACTTTTGTTACTAGAGGATTTTATTGTATATATAAATATAGATGGACTAATATATTATGTGATTATGTATATGGATAGTATATGCTCTCATCTTTCAGATGATTCTTGAGTGCGCAAAAATCATTTTTTTGATGTGCATTACAACACTTGCACAATGTAATTTTCACTATTTATTAATGGAAATTACGATTTTTACTTCGGGAAAACAATATTTGTATTTGATCATTTATGTGAATCAAATTATTTAAAACATAGAAATAGTTAATAATAATGAAATTTTGTTTCACCCCTTCTCGGTATTCCCTACAAGTTACCCTTTCTAGATATGCATGTCATTGACATGATTAGAAGTTACATTCATTCTAAAGATGGTATCTGGATATTTTCTTAGAACCATAATGTATGGGAAAGTAAATATGGGAGAAAACATTAGACTCCAAGTCTCTTAACACATGTACAAAATTTTAGGATGAAAATATTGACTTTTGTTTTATATAGGTAATTAGCACGCAAACAACTTTGATCAATATAATGAATATTTTGTTTAAAAACCGGCCATTATATAAGATGTGTATCTTAATTACCATTGGATTTTCCAAGAAGTTTATATCATAATTATTAAATATAATTCAATCTCACATACAAGAGGATCTCGTGGGATTTATTTTTCATTTAAGAGGGTTAAAGTTACAATGGGATTATTAACATCAAATGGAGCTTTGGAACAATTTTTGAGGTTGAAATGACCATGGATAAGTGAAACACTAAAGGAATTTGTTCTAGCATATATATCTAGCTTACACATGCATAACGTTTTAAGAGCAAGGTCATACTTGATGACTATATGAGGGTGCAACTATATCTATGGAAGGGTCAATAAATATTGTTGTTTAAAAGGTAAAATTTCATAAAAAATAATCCATGTCATTTATATTGTTATTGAATTGACTATATCATGAAGGTCTTTATGAATTTAATAAAGGCTTATTGTCAATAATTATTTCCTATGTTTAAAGTAGACTTCATATAAATATGTTTGGACATATTTATATGAACATACAAAACAATAGAGGAAAACATAAAATGACCTAAATAACATACTTAATCAATAAAGCCCCAATGGATAGCTCAGTTGTTCCAGTTCATGTTGCTAAGTACCTCTCTTATTATGAGGTCATGGGGTCAAATATCCTTGATGCCCTTGGGGTTAGGCCTTTCTAGTTTGGACGGTGGGTAGATCCTTTCAGGTTGATCTACTTGGATTTTCACATGGACATAGCAGTCACTCAGTGTCTGTGAACCATCCTTGAAAGGACATACTTAATTAGTATTATAGTTCCATAATGTTGAATAATTTAGGGAAATTCATGACTTAGTGATTCTTCTCAAACTTATTGGTAACAGTTTGTGTTGTCTTCTACAATTAGCTTTGTTAAATTAGTGCATTCTTCAATATTCAAATAATTATAAAACGGAAGATCAACAATAAAAACAAGTATGCAAGATGTTGGCTCCAAGCTAAGCCAAAACCTATTCTCGTGAGAGTAAAACCCTTGAATCTCTTCTTATAGATATTTAGATGAATACCATGACCCTTGACAAAATATACACAATGTTACCTCCAAGATGTTTGTCACTATTCTATTCACTTCTTGGTCTACAACTTACTACCTCTATATCACTATACTCATTCTCCCTATGTCTTCTCTGTCACTCTCTTCGACACTTTCTTCTATCAATGTTCCACAGTCCTTTGGTTCTTCATTGGTTGCAATAGATATGAGACAGATCACACCTTAGCGTTGCACTTTGTACTATCTCTGTGTGTATATATATATGCGCAATCCCTTAATTAGTTCTGAGATATATATTACAGTCAGTAATCCTCTGAGTAATATCACAGTGCATAGACTTTCCAATATATATATTACCAAATTATTGTGAGATCCTTACAGACGTCTGAGATATGCATATGATCAACCTTATTATTGTCTTGCGAGGACTATATCAACGAGGTTCTCTTTACGATCTTGCGAGGATTGTATGACCTATCTTTTCTTCCAGATTTGCGAGGTATGGGACACTTGTTTATATATCGAGACCATACTTCTGAGACTAAGATGCTTCCAAGATAACCAAAGTGTATGCATTCCTTTTATTGCTGACTATGATTTGTAGACAGTTCTGAAGATGATCCTTTTGTCCTTACATTAACTCCTATATATATGCATCAACAATCATCTATCAAGCCGACAAGAGCACCTTAGTTCTAGGCTGACATATCAAGGAGATTTATTGCGTATTGTAGAGAATATTTGCACGATAATAGTGACAATTCTCTTGGAGCTTAACCTTTGATCTTATCACTTTCATAAAACTTATGATGAAACATAAAAAATTAGAAATCCATAAAAAATAAGTCTTTGACCTATGGTAAACACACCTTCCTCATGAAACCCATGATGCAAGGAGTAACAATTTTCTTCACAATATTATAGATACAAGTCATAATTTTCTTTCTTGGATGCCATAAACATCCTCAAAGAGTATCAAATTCCAAATGATTACTCAATCCTCCATCCTTTATTCAAAATGAAGACAAGGATAATGTGTCTATATCTCTGTCTCAACTAGAGAGGATATGTCAACCAATCCAAGATTATTTCTAAAATACATAAGATTTTTATTACGTAGAGACTTTGTGAGAATGTCAACATTTTTTTCATCGGTGGGGATATACTCCAGCTTCAGCACACCATATTGTACCAACTTTTGAATGTAGTGGTATTTTTTGTTTATGTGCTTTGTTTTCCCAGGAAATAATGGATCCTCGGATAGTCTTATACAACTGGTATTATCACAATATATGAAAGTAGGGTCCAACGGTCCTACAAAAAAATTAGATAACATCTTTCTCAACCAAACCGCTTCCCCGCTTACTTCACAGGTTTCAACGTACTATGCTTCAGCACTACTTAAATCCACTATCTCTTTTTTTTCTAATCCAAGAGACCATAGAGGATCCTAGGATAAAACATCCTCTTGTAGTGCTTCTTCCATCCTTATCACTTCCACCCCATTCGGAATCTGAAAATCCTTCTAAATTGATGCTTCTTCCCTTTTCCTACTCCAGGAAATAATGGATGTTTCCTTGCAGATATATTAGAATGTGTTTCGCATCTATCCATTGATCATGTCTCGAATCTATTTGAAATTGGCTTAGAATGTTTACTGCAAAACATATGTTTGGTCGAGTATTAATTAGATACATCAAATATCCTACTAGTTTTCTGTACTTAGTAGGATATACTGGACTGGATTTAGAAATTCTTAGCATCTTCAAGCTTGTGATCATTGGAGTACTCATGGGTTTGCATTCCATCATATCAAATTTCTTCAGTAATTTGATCACATACTTTCCTTGTCTAAGGTAGATTTCATCTGGTTCTTATCAAAATTCTAGACCCAAGTAGTAGTGCATGAGTCCTAAATCCTTCATATCAAATCCAACTACCAACAATTTCTTGGATTCTTGGATTCGTTCTTCGATTCCAGTTATTATAAGATCGTCTACATACATATGTATGATAACAAGTTCATCCTTTTCTATTTTGATGTAAATCTTTGGATCTGTTATACTATCCCTAAAACCAAACCTTTGCAAGTATGCATTCATTCTGGCATACCATGCCCTAGGTGCTTCCTTGAGGCCATAGAGTGCCTTCTTTAATCTGGAAACATGGGTCTTTCTATCCTTTACTTCATATCCCGATGGTTGTTCAATGTACACTTCTTCATCTATGGTACCATTCAAAAAAGCTATTTTGACATCCATTTGATATACCTTCCATCCCATGGATGCTGCCAGAAATATCAGAAATCAAACCATGGTGTACCTTTCTATGGGAGAAAAGGTTTATTCGTGATCAATGCCTTATTATTAAGAGAAGCCCTGAGCCTTGAATCTTTCCTTTAATTTGTCAATGATTATTTGCAATATGCTTGATTTCATATAACAATTTAGAGGTTACCACTGATTTGTTATATGGTCTTGGGGTAATTTCCCAAACTCCATTCTTCATGATAGATTGATACTCCTCATTCATTGCATCTTTCCATTCTTGATGTTTGGATGCTTCTACAAAGGAAGAAGTTTCTTCTTCAATGAGCTTTGAAATGTGTGTTGCATATCCTGAGTACCTTTTTGGTTTCTTTCTTTCCCTGAAAGTTCAATTTTCCATAAGACCTTTTGCTTCTTCAAGAGTGGTTGTTGACCAATTAGGTCTTTTCCTTCTTCAAGGAGAGTGATTGGTTCATTGGGACCTTCTTCTTCTTGATGAGAGACTTCTTCTTCATTAGTAGCTTCTTCCTAAAAAATAGGAAGATCCTCTTCATCTGAATTAGATGGGAGATCCTTGGATTTCTTGAAGGAAATTCTTTAATTAAAGATTACATATTTTCTTACTTCTATTTGATGTCCTTCCTTTATGTGGATTCTATGGGATTTCGAGGAGTTTCTATATGAAACAAAGTTTCCTTTCTTTCTTGCACCATCTAGCTTCTTCCTTTTGCCCTTGGAATGTGAATGTGTACTAGACATCCAAATATTCAGAGATGATCAACATTATGTTTCTTCATTGTGAAAATTTCTTCTCGAGTTACATTGCCAAGTGACATATGAGGACTTCTGTTTTGAATGTATACTGTAGTTTTTGCTGCTTCACCCCACAAGAATTTTGGTAGATCTTCATCATGCAGCATAGCTTTGACACTTTCTTTTATAGCTTTACTCTTTCATTCTACTACTCCATTTTGTTCAAGATTGTAAGGAATAATATAATCCATCTTAATCCCAACATCCTTATAAAAAGAAATGAGTTCTTTTGAAGTATATTCACCTCCATTATCTGATGTTAGCATCTTTATCTTCCTTTCTATAAGATTCTCTACCTTTGTCTTGAATTCTTGAAATTTTTTGAACACTTCATCCTTGTATTTTAGTAGATAAACCCAAGTTTTTCTTGAATGATCATTAATCACTGTAATAACTCTTAAATCTAACCTCTTATGGATCAAATTTATCTTCTAAATATTATTTATACTCATACTAGGATCTCATCTTCTTACAAAGACTTCACCTTCTATAGTGATCCTAGCTTGCAATCTTAAATATCAAACCAACATTGAAAAAATGCTTACATGATGGTTTTAATAAACAAATTCCTAAACTTCTAATATAAATTAAGATAACCCACTCCTTTTTTAGAGGAAATTTTGGTGGAGATGTGAAATCAAGAATTTACTATCTATTATAGACTTAATAGTTTCTACACAAAAAGACTTATAGACTATCTATTTTCCCAAGGGTTGTAGCAGCGACGAAGTCCAAGCAAGCATGGAACACCCTCTAGACTGCCTACCAAGGCATGGAAAAAGTCAAGACATCAAAGCTTCAAATGTTGAGGAGAGATTTTGAAACAATTTGTATGAAAGAGTTTGATAATATAGACTCTTTTTTTACACATGTAAGTGGGTTGGTTACTCAAATCTAATCTCATGGTGAGACACTTGAGGAAAGAAGAATAGTAGAGAAAGTTTTGAGAAGTATGCCAGCGAGGTTTGAGGCCATTGTTGTGGGCACAGAAGAGACAAAGGATCTCTCATAGTTCTCAGAGGATGAGCTTAATGCATCATTGGTTTCTCATGATCATATACTGGATAGAGTAGCAAGCTCCTCATTGGAGCATTCCTTCAAGACATAAGTATCATTTGGTCAAGGTCAAGGCAGAGGAAGATAATATGCTAGAGGAAGAGGAAGAATCCCATACAGAGGTGGAAGAAGCTGCCCTTGAAGCTCCAGTGGAAGAGGCAGCAATCAAAATCCCAGTCAAGGCCCAAGACAAAATCAAGCACAAGGTCAAAGGTATGATAAATCTCAAGTTCAATGTCATTACTGTAAGAAGTATGGTCATTATGCAAATCAATTTAGAAAGAAGCAATATGATATTAGTAACAAACCAAGTGTAAATTTCACAATAGAAAATAAAAGCCATGATAGCATGTCTTTAGCTCATAATGTAGCACAAGAAAACACAATGATATGTGGTATCTAGATTCAAGGTGTAGCAACCACATGTCAGGAAACATAGAAATGTTTTTTGATCTAGATGAAAGTGTGAAATTTGAAGTGACATTAGGGACTAATAGCAAAGTCTCTGTCATGGAAAAGGGTAGAGTTAATATCCTAACAAAGAAGGGGGGGAATAAATGCATCTCTGATGTTTACTTTATCCTTGGCCTGAAACATAATCTCATGAGCGTTGGACAGCTCATGCAGAAAGGCTACAATGTCTTCTTCAAAAATGATGTCTGCAGAATTTTGGATAGCCCTCCAGGCAGAAAGTTCATCGCAAAGGTTTAGATGACAGAAAATAGAATGTTTCCCCTAGAAATAATATCAGATTTGCAAAAAGAACATGCACAAGCACAACTATCTATGAACTTACAAGAAAATGGAAGAAAAAGGGTAGTTGTCACACAAGTAAACTTTAAAGCTGAGGTAAAAGATGAAGATTAGTTATGGCAATTGAGATTTCGACATCTCAACTCTGGAGATTTGAATTTGTTGCATAGGAAATACATGGTGAAGGGTTTACAACTCATAGAAAAAATAGACAGCATATGTGAAGCATGTATCTTGGGCAAGAAACATAGAGAGACATTTCCAGTAGGAAGGTCAGTAAGGGCAAAGGCACCTTTGGAGATTGTCCACTCAGACCTATGTGGACCAATGCAGACACCATCAATTGGTGGCAGCCACTATGTATTAAACTTCATAGATGAATACACAAGGAAGACATGGGTCTTTCTCCTAAAACAAAAAAGTGAAGTGTTTGAGCGCTTTCGCCAATACAAGGCTCTTGTTGAAAAGCAAAGTGGACACTACATCAAAGTCCTTAGGACTGACAGAGGTGATGAATACATCTCAAATGATTTCCTTCGATTTTGCAGGGAGCATGGAATTCATAAGCAATTTACAACAAGATATACACCACAACAAAATAGTGTGGTAAAAAGGAAGAATAAGACCATTATGAAGATGGAAAGAAGTATGTTGAAGGCAAAGCATTTACCAAATGGTTATTGGGCTGAAGTTGTCGCTTGTGCAACATATATGTTAAATATATGTCCAGCCAAAAGCATCCAAAACATTGTTCCTGAAGGGGCATGGAGTAGAAGAAAAAAAAATGTCACTCACATCAGATTTTTTGGATGTGTGGCTTATGCACATGTCGTGGATGAGTTGAGAAAGAAGTTGGATAGCAAGATGGAAAAATGAATATTTGTCAGATGCAATGATGAATCCAAGGAAAACAAACGCTACAATCCATTAACCAAGAAATTCATAATCAGCAAAGATGTGCAGTTTATAGAAGAGGAAGCATGGGATGGAAGTTTAGAAAAGACAGTAAATGTCAAAGCATGTAGGAATTTACAGGGTAAGTTCCTCAGACAGAACACCAGAAGGATACCGCTCACAAACAGATCACAGATCAATACACCAGTATTTTGACGTGGTTAAAACCCTCAGAGAGGGAAACAGTCCACGGCCTGCGCCAACGTGGCTACTACAGGCAATTTATTAATAAAAGAATGAAAATTTACATAAGCTTCTCTCATGCACGGTTAACCTACAAATGACCTCCATGCGCTTTAAATAGAATTCATGGACCAATCGGGTGTCAAGCCACGGATCAAGTGTCGGTAATACCGAGGAGAGAATGAACCGTCGGATCACTACATATCGTGACCGTCGGATTGTAAGTTACAAAATGTACAACGGTAAAGAAACACACTTTACCTAACTCTATAACTAACTCTATACTAGACCAAGTTGAACTTAACTATTTCCTATGTGTCGGAATATCCTAACAGGCTCCTCCTCATGATCAATTGGAGGTTTACTTTCAAATGACCCCAAGTACCTTGCGGTACCATTGTAATACGTGCAAATCACTATATCTAGGCCGATGGAGTGGGTACAATCACTTCACCATATTCAACACAATCTCGCACTTAACTCATGTACAAGAAGAGCTTCCCTAATGTAAGATTCAATTGTTCATTTGTAGCTTTGGAATGTTTACTTCCTTCCCTATTCCAAAGCCCTACACTTAAGCTATTGTAGGCAGCAAGAGCCCTAAAAAATGTAAAATTCTAGATGAATTTTAGTTAACGTTGTATTATTAAGCTGTTCCTTACTCAATAGGTGATGAAGGTGAAACTTATGATGCTATGACACAACTCAAAATCTTAATGCACTAAAAAATGCAATAGCAACTTTCAAATTTGATGAAATCCTATTTAGAGAAAAGAAGGAGTTTCTTTGATTTTTCGAAATGAAATACAAAAACTCACAACCTTTCCAGTTTTCCTAAAGCAACCAATTTCACTTTAATGTAATGAAAATGCAGGCAACAAACCAAATTCCATATTTCCCTAAATGTCAAGTAGGCCAAAATGCTCTTTATCTCTTATCACTCAAAACTTTCAAACGCACATAAATCAATCAAGAGAGATGGAGAAAAACACATTACCCGATGAATGCTTTGATTCAATGATAACAACAGTGTAATTTGTGAGAAATTCCCAAAATTGAAAGCAACAATTTCATTTATCAAACCAAAATGACCACAATTTCTTCACAAAAGCAGTAGGTCTCAAGAAACCCTAGTTTGCAATTCAAAATGAGTTTGACCACAAATAAGCAACAAGTAAGACTTAACTGGTGTATTTGACAGAACGAAATAATAATTATCATAAACAGAAGGACAACCTATCTTGTTTTCATCAATCAGCAAATCAACTAGGCAAAACCCTAAGTCATTTCTTCAAAAAGACCTAATTCTCAAAAAACATTAACAAACCACTCAATATGAGTTTCAGAAGAGACACTACACAGTCTAAACAAAGATAATGACACTTCTAGAAAAACAAACTCAGGTCTGGGTTGAAGCAAAAGCTATATTTTTAAAAAGTCTCAAGGCTTGTGCGGGTAAATAGTGCAAAACAGAGTGCATGTGCTTTGTTTCTAAGGATAAATTGGCACATATTTGCGCTCTGTCAACAAACAGGAACAACGCTGGGGTAAAAAACTTAAGAAAAATAAAACTTTGAAGAATCAACTACACACATCTGAAAGGTCACTAATTTATAAAGGCTCAAGTTTGGATAGATAAGAAGAATCAGAAAGCAAAACTAAGGAAAAAGACGAGAACAAAGACGTTCGCTAGTGGAGTCGCCAATTTGTTACACCGGAGAAATCCCTCTTGTGGACAAGAACAATCTCCCTAGATCCTTGATAGAAACTAGAAACAAGCAAGAGAATTGGACTGACCCTTTCCCTTAGTTGAACTTGTTTGAATTATAAGAATTAAAGCTAATGGATGAGCCTCTTACCTATTTCATGAAATGCTCGATGAAGATCCCTTGTTGTGATTTGATGCAGCGGTTCAATGCTTGATAAGACCTGCAAACATCGACCATAAAAAGATCAAAAGCACATGCAATATAATAATCCAAACAACTTAACCTAATGATCAAGGAAATTAGGACTTGAATTTGCCTTAATAAACATTATAAACAATAATAAACCATTCATTATTGCAATAAGACAAATCAATGGGAGAAAGTGTTCATTTGTATTAATTAAAGATTAAGAGGAGCCTTACAACCTTTTCCTTGGCGTCGTGAGGTCCCTCCCAAATGCCTTCAATCTCCTCCTTAGATGACAAGCTTTCCAATCTCAACCAACAACATAAGTTTGTCTTCTCTAAGTTCTGACCTCTTCAATCCCTTTACCCTCTAGTCATTTTATAGGCCAAGAGGAAGAAGTTTCAGATCCAAAAGAGGAGGATGAAACTCCTTCATTGAGGGATTAGGTTACCATGAGAAAAGGGATTAAGATGCATCATCTGAGGGTTATAGTTCGAATAGTCATCACTTGGAAGCTTTTAGTTGGGAAATATTCGACCATGTTTCTAGAATGTACTTTTTATTTTTACTTTCTTGAATTCACCTGCGCGAGTTTATAGTACCAGAGAGAGTGCAACTCTGCGCTGTTCTCAGAGTTAATTCCAGCGAATGCACAGGAAACTCTAGAAAAATCGGCACAAGTGGAACTTAACAAGGTGTGGCAACTATTTCCCCAAATTTCTCATCTACTACAAGATATTTTGGGTTGTTTGACTTTTGAAGGAGCTGGTTCAAACATGTTCACGGATGGTAAAAAGACCCATAAACTGATCAAGTGTCATGGTGACAAATTGACATGTAACACTTAAAACGTTGAGATAAGAGTTTCCAAGAGTTCAAGTACACTTTCCTAAAACCTTATGATTTAGAAGAAATCTGCTATAAGTTAGGGTTTTTATGATATGCAGTTTTAGGACATAGAATGGCATAACAGCTTGAGAAATACCCTATGAGTGATAAAGTCAACAAAGGAGTGAAGGATATTAAAGAGGTAAGAAAGGGTTAGGTAAACAATAATGTTTTTATGTCTGAAATTGCATATGATAACAATAATTATCAAGACTTCAACCCTAATTTTGTGGTGAAAACATGCAATTAATGTTAGATTTTTCCTTTTTTATTTTTATTAAATGAAATCCCTTTCAACAAGGCAACGATACATAGACAATAAATTGCTATAAAATGCATCTTTAAGTCAACCCTAAACCTAGTTACCATGAATTAATGAGAAAAATGAGGAATTAAGATGATCACCACAAGCTAGTCTAGTGCCCTCACTCAATTGGGCAATGGAGTTAATAATAACGCAGTCAAATATAGAGGAACCTAGATAAGGAGGGTGGTAGACTAAGAAGCCTCTCTTAGAAACCATAACGACTTTATTTAAGTGGAGATTTAAGATCAAAGGATTCATGTATAAAGTTCATTTGATGGATTCTTGAAAGACTAATTTTGCATAACATCGAGAAACAAGATTTCATGAAGGATTTTGCACTTTTTAATATGGCACTTTAGAAACCCTAATTTCAGAAATTTGCATGCAAAATGGAAGAAAATCAGCAATAAACTTACACCATTCAATCAAGAACCACTTCATCAATCCAAGATAGTCTCCTCACTCAAAAATATCCCTCCCAAGACAATTTGCTCCTTCATTCATCCATAGCGACTGAGAGCAAAAGACAAAAGAGCTAGTGTGCACTTCCTAAGAGAGAGAGAAGTGTTGTGAATGTGTGATGATATAAATGAAAGTGACTCCCTTCTATTTATATGAGGGTAACCAAGTCACTTTTTCATAAATCTGCAAGTAAAAGCCCTAAAGGTATCATCTTTGTATGTGCCTCCTGGGTCAGAGAGGCTTAGAACCACATTGTTGACCAAGGCAAAGAAGGGGGTGGACAAAATGCTTGAGCCTATTAAATCAACATGGCCAACATCTTGGGTTAGTATTGTATCTGATGGATGGACAAATGTAACACGCTATCTACTCATCAACTTCATGGTGTCTTCCTTGAATGGACTAGTTCTCTTGAAAGCAATGGATGCTCTTGGAAAATAAAGGATGCACAATATATGTGTGAGTTGTTCATTAAAGTTATTGAAGATGTAGGTGTTGATTCTTGTGTGAATTTCATTGCAGATAATGTACCTATTGTTGACAATAATACTGAGAGGGGGGGTGAATCAGTATTATCTAATTCTTTTACCGAGTCTTTCTTATTTATACTTTGAATTATTTTTGCATACCAATACCATAAATAATGAGCATGAACAAGAAAATCAGACAGTCACATCAAAGAACACCGGATATAAGGTGGAAACCCAATGTGGGTGAAAACCACCTGCTGCAATATGTCTCTATCTTCTTTCAAATTAGAAACTCCTTTTACAATGGTCTTGTACTGGTGCAGTCCTTTACCAGTACGCAGGCTGCAACCTGCTGAGAGCTACAACTCTCTCTCGTTTTCAGTCTCTCCTGAAAGGGAGCTACAACCCCCTACTTCTTTTCAAAGGACCACTTTTCATAATTTTTCAAAATAGATCCATATACATCAAATGATCATCAAGTACATGTAAATTATACAATCAGCTGTAATAACCAGATCAACAATAACAGAACAGAACCCAGAACACCTTTTCAACAGAAAACTTCAATCAACAAAGGATCTTAACACAGATACGCGGTTTTCCTTTTACTGGCCTGCGTTGCTACGCAGTTCACCTTCTGCCTCCCTGCGTATACCCGCAGTTCTCCTTCTTGCTGGACTGCGTGGCCACGCACTGCTCCTTTCACTGAACTGCGTACAGTACGCACTCAATGACACTATCGCGCCACGTACTTTCCAGCAGGTACGCACCCAAAAGAATAATCGCGTCGCGTGCTGCTGCAGAAAGCGCGCACCTGAACCACTGTCGCCCTGCGTACCTACGCACTGAGCCTTCGCCGCTTCTGCGTACCCACGCACAAAACCTTCGGCGCCTCTGCGTACCCACGCACTAAACCTTCGGCGCCTCTGCGTACCCACGCACTGAACCTTCGGCGCCT
>APFE030123727.1:19378-52314 GCA_000404065.3 Pinus taeda
GTTGGAGACTTTTATGAAAAGACTGAGTTCTCATATTGGTGTATGTAAAGTTTCTTTTGACAGTAATAGAAAGCATACTGTTGTTTCTTCCCAAGATTCATCGTGTGTCCCAAATGTTCAGAATGTGTGTGGTTTTGGTTCTATGTATCTTATTTTACAATTCACTAGTCATGCAATCACTCTGAATTCATCATTGATGCTCAGATTTCCTATGTATGTCTTGTTGAGTTGCAGTCCTTCTTAGTTGATGTTGTGGACAGTGAGACACTATATGCCTTGGTTTCTATGATGCAATAATCGCTTGTTTACTATAAAAATGTTTAACTCCATGAGCCCAATGGAAGAAGCCTTGATTTTATTTTTCCAACCAGTTTAAAATTCATTCACTGTTATAAAGAGTTAGCCATCTTTTTCTCTTAAATGCATATCAAAACCTGTGAGAGAGCCCTCTCTGACTAGGGAGGCTAATCCTTAGTCTAAAGTCTGGTTTGAAACAGTTGCATGAGATCTCACTAAGTAGCAGCCCTTAGTACATGGTTTTGTGACAACACTGGGAACGGGGGAGAGGATGTGGTTGCTTGATTATGAGTTCGTTGTTTATTCACATCCTCTTCTTGTGACAGATGTTCTCTGGGTAACTGATTTTCAACCTGAACTATCGTATCTCCCTCGGTTTCAATAATACACCCAGATCTTAACTGAAGATCATTACACTCCCTCAGATCGGCTCCTACTTCTGCTGTTTCTATGATTTGGAGAGATTGGACCGGTCTGTTATTTGGATTGGGGTTGGGTTGGGCTGGGAGTTGCGGTCTCAGATTAGACTAGGGATTTTGTTGTAAGGCTGGCAGTGTAGGTTGAGGGAGCGGAATGGTTCCTACTAGCTGATGCATTAGTCTCTTCTAGTTTGTCTGCCAGGCTGAACTTTGTGAAGTAGGGGGAGTCCATTGTGGTGGGTATGCGTTACTTTGCCAATATGGTGGGGTATAAGGAAGATTCAGCCAACCAGGTTGGCTTGCCTGATTCAGCCATGGGGTTGAGGAAGGAAAGGACTGTTGTGACCAGTTTGGAAATGGGGGTTGAAATTCACTTTGCCACATATTATACTGTTGAGCATTATACTGCGGAGGCTGAAAAGAAGAAGTTGGGTCTGGAAACATACCAGATTATCGTGGCTACCACTGACGGCACTGGTTGAGTAAATGCACCGATTCTAGTTCTTCTTCTGCTTCTTTATATACTGCTTTCAATCTAGGAAGTGAGGGACAACTCTCCGTAAGGTAATCTTTTGTGCAGATGGCGCATGTTTGGACTGCCCAGTGGACACTCCTTATGGCTATGCTTTTTCCTGCATCAGGGACAGAAGATTGCCAAATTCTGTTCTGCCTCCATTTTCTTCTGTTTGGCCTGCATAATATCAAGTTGTGTAGTTAGTGTCCCTAGTATATCAATTTTAAAATTTTCCAATAAATTTCAAATTTCTACACGCGTTACTCCTTCTGTCGAAATTTTATTATCTCTTACAAACCAATCATATTCTGCCGGTTTTACTCTTGTGCTGCCTCTCGAGCTCCTGATACATAAATCAATAATGTAAGCAAAAATTTCTTGATAAATATCTCCTTTTCCCATAATGTTTAATGTTTCAATCCATTGTTCCTTCATGCCCCTTATTAATGTTGTTTTCAACACATTATCAGGTAAAGACAGTGATGCATAAGGAGATCTTTGTAGATTATACTAGAAACGTTCCACATACTCCTTTAATGTTTCGTTTGGTCTAGCTATCATCTAGAATATTTCGTCCTTCAGTTCTCTAGACCTACAATAGTCCTGATATTTTTTTAGAAAAGATTCTTTCATTTGATCCCAGTTATTTATAACCCCGCCACCTAATCCCATAAACCATCTTAAAGAAGCCCCTTTTAGTGTAGAGGGAAATAGTTTCAGTCTCTGGGGGTCGGTGATGTAATCATATCCCCTGCACAGTACATCAAATTCAAATAAAAATGCATCCAGGTCTTCTGATGTAAGACCGTGGAATGTAGGGACATGTTGAAGAGGGATTGCTTTCATAGGCACATTTGCTGCAGAATCCATTATGGAGTATTGTAATGTAGAGGTTTGGGTGTTTGGCTGGTTTTGAGCCATTTGGTCAAATATATGCCAATAACCTTCTGGGATATCTAGGAGGGTATTCCTAGGTTGAGGGAATGGCTTTAACAGGAATAGTTTTAATAGCACTTCCCCTATTTGGGATAATGAGAGTGCCTAATGTTTGAGGAGATTGAGTTTCTTCAAAGATGATTTTTGCAACACTTCCCTTGTTTGGGCTATTCAATGGCTGAGTTGTCTCAGGAGGAGATCTCGGTTCCTCGGTTTCCCCTGTCTCTCCTCCTCCTTCACAAAGATTACTGAAATTCCCTTCCTGCAATAGTTCTAGAGTAGAATTTTCAATTTCTTGAAAGTCCTGCTCTTCAGTTTGACTATGCACCTCAGCAAAGGCTACAGATGGTGATCCTGTGGGCTGAAGGGAACTAGTAGGTTGTTTAGAAATAACTTTCCTAGGTCCTACTGAGCATTGAGATTCTGCTTTCTTGAAGATTTCGTCTATGAAGGTTGGCCGGCCAAGGGTCACCGGCCCCTCAGCGTTTTCTGGCTTGGGTAGAGGTTTGGAATTTTTTTCTGGTTTTTTCTGCTTAGTCATGCACTCAAATTAACTACTAAATTCGACTCAAACAAAATAGCAGCAAATCTGTAGGAAAGCGGCAGAGGAGCAGGGCTTTTACATGCTCCACATGTAGGTTCTTACCTTCCATTTTCAAAACCCAATTCTTCCCTAGCAGGTTCGTACACTACTCTGAAAAAAGAACAAATGGCTACACTCTTTCCTCGGCAGTGGTGCCAAAATGTGGAGCTATAAAAAGGGTCTCTTTCACCTCTAATTACCTCACATTAATTTGTCAATCCAGGAACGTTTTGTTATCTCAAAGAGTGTCTCAGTCTGAGGCTATCATTTGCCAGAGTAATGCTAGTAGCACAGTGTTTGAAAATACAAGAGTAAACGGGAACTACTTCAAGAGATTAAACCACACATTTAGAAGACTAAGCAATTTATCAGTCAAGGGTTCGGTAGCAATAACCCATCCATTTGGAAACTGATGGAAAAGGAAATCAGAGAACAGATCGTGGATCTGGGAGCCAGACAGTAGATGTCAATGCTCACTACAGCCTGAGATCGTTCTTCACACAAAAATAACAAATAACAAGAAATGGAACAATAGATAAGAAATGGAACAGCAATTAAGAAATTAAACAGCAAATCTGAAATGGAACAGCAAACCGGAAATGGAACAGCAGTTAAGAAATAGAACAACAACTAAGTCTAACAAGCAGTAACACCTTAGTCCATAAGATTGAATGCATTAATCGTAATCTACAGGAATCAAACGACAATCCTTCACTCTTAAGGGCGGATTGAATAACACACACAAATGGAACAACACTGATTACTGATGAATTATGGAACAATGCTTGAAAACCATATATACACACAGCACACTTAAATAGTAATCTGATCCAGGTATCACCTCAGCTAGAAGGAGTGCGACTGCATTTGAAAATAGAACATCATTGTTTATAAATTCAATAATCACAAAGAACATAACTTCCAAGATGAATTCCATAATGCTAATGAACAAGTGTACAACAAAAAAGCTCTGTAATTAAACAACAACAGTATTATGTAAAAACTAGTAGTATTATAACACCTAAAGGAACAGTGATACGATACAGAGTCGATACAATAGTTCTGTCTTTAGAAACCTTTATAAATTAAACATAACAGAGCATGTGATGTAAACTTACAAAACACATAAGATTACCAAATAATGTCGATAAGAAAACCACGCAAAAACCAAACGTAATGGTACAAGAGCAAGTGTCCTCCAGGGCCGGGCCCTTAGCCTCTAGGGGTACACCGCTTGAAGTTATTCCAGACTCAAAGATGAAATAGTAACCAAGTTTGTATTAATGCATAAAGTGAAATTACAATAGATCAGTTCTTGACGAGACTCGATGATCAAAGTTTTGATCTTAAAGGAAATTACATAAACATAACAACATCCAACTCTCTCCGAGCTAACAGTGTTGCCCCTTTTATAAGGGTGAAGGCGGAGATATCTAAGTGCAGAAATAGATAAAACAACGATCCCTTAGGATCAAGGATCGTGAGGGATTCGTCGAACCGTTAGTCCTCAATCATTTCTTTTCTTTCCTGCGCCGAGCTGATATCTCCACTTCCTTTCCTGGGCTGATTCGCTTTGATTTGCTTTGCCTTGTTTGCATACGGTCTCCCGTCAAAGGGACAGCGATTAACCCATCCTTGTCCTTTCCTTTGGAACGACAACTTCTCATTTTTCCTCCTTCCTGCATGAGGAAATGACAATTGTCAGCATTTTCGTCTTGCATATTAATCTAACATGTTTTATTACAATTCTTTATTTTTTTCCGAGTTCATGATACAAAAAGGTTTGTAAAAAACATACCTTCTTTAGTACTCCACAGCTAAGAGGCTAGACTGCTTTCTGATAAAGGTCCCGTTGCTTGCCAGTTTGAATCTTGTCCACCAATGGGCGGGCTCGGGTGGGATTTCGGATCATTCCCCTATTTTTTTAGAGATCAAGGATAACAATTTTAAACCCCTGAAACCCTTTAAATTCAACCCGACATGGCTACTTGAAGTAGATTTTTGTAAATTAGTCATTGATTCATGGATTCACTGTCGGCCAGATGATCATCTCTCCTTGGTTGCGGTTTTTTCCAACAATTTCTCTCGCATTAAATCTAAAACTATCATCTGGGCAAAGGAAAAACAGAGAAAATATGAGGCCAATCTCCTTGAGATTGAGGAGGCCCTTAGGAATCTGGAAGCCTCAGGGATTGCTTGTTTTGCTTTGGATGGAACAAAGGCGCAGTTAACCCACCTGGAATAGGAAAGAATCAAATTATTGAGACAGAAAGAAGAAAATTGAATCAAGAGCAGAGCTCTTTGGTTACAAGCAGGAGATGAAAATTCCAAATTTTTCCACCACTTTGCTCGAGGGAGAAAAAAAATAAACACTATATGGGAGCTGCATGATCATGCTGGCAGAAAAGCTAATACTTTCGAGCAATTGGTCGATATGGGAGTTCATCATTACAACAAAATCTTCAAAGCTCCCGATGGTGTCACTCTATAGAAATCATTCAAATAGCAGAAGCTCTACCCAGATTTGTTGATCTTAATGAATCGAAGTCATTAAATTCCCCTATCACTAGAGGAGAACTAGAGGCTATGCTAAAATGTTTCAAAAGGGACAAAAGTCCTGGTCTGGATGGGTGGCCATGGAATTTTACAACTCCTTCCTGGATCTTATTGGCAATGATATATTATTGGTCATCGAGGACTGTAGAAGCACAAACATAGTGTATGGGAGTTTTAATGCAACCTTCTTGGCCCTAATCCCCAATAAAACAACCCCTCATCCTTTGATGACTTTCGCCCCATCTCCCTTTGTAACAATATTTACAAAATCATTGCTAAGATCATTTCTCTTCGAGTTAAACCTTTTCTACCTCAGATGATCTCTTTGGAGCAGTTTTCTTTCCTCAGTCAGCACCAAATTCATGAAGTTATAGGGACAGCTCAGGAAGCCCTTCATTCAATCAGAAAGTAGAATAAAAAGTCCATCATACTTAAGATCAACCTCTCCAAAGCTTTTGACAGGGCTAGTTGGACTTTTGTTCAGCTCACTCTTATTCATATAGGCTTCCCTCATGCCTTTGTCACCTGGATTATGTGTTGTTTCACTTCTATTTCTTTTAGTGTTATCATAAATGCTGTTGCCTCTAGTTTCATTCATGCAGAACGAGGGCTCAGGTAGGGCTGCCCTCTCTCCCCCTTACTCTTCCTTCTGGAAGTTTTTAGCAGATTGATTAAAAATGCTCGTGTGGCTGGAGATTTGGGTGGTGTCCAAATTTCAGATATGACCACTCTCTCCCACCTTCTGTTTGTTGATGATGTACTTGTTTTTCTAAATGGCTCTATTCGTGACTCACAAGTTTTGAAGAATATCCTTTCTCTCTTTTGTAAAGAAACATGTATGGAACCAAATTATGTGAAGTCCTCGATCATCTTCGTAACATGCCTTCCTAATGAGGCAAGATTTGCATATCAATTATATGCCTATGTTTGTCACAAGCTGGATGCAGGGTTAAAATATTTGGGCTTCCGTCTGAAGCTGAATGGATATCATATTGATGACTGGGCTTGGCTCCTAGCAAAAATCGAAAATAGAATCAATATATGGCAACAACATTGGCTTTCCAGAGCGGGTTGTCTCACCCTTATAAAAGCATTTCTGGAGGCTATCCCTGTTAACTAGATGTCACTAGCTTGGATCCCTAAAGGCATTCTAAAAAGAATCCAAAAAAATCTGTTGTCGCTTCCTCTGGAGGGACTAGAATTCAGGGAAGACCTTCGCTTGGGTAAGTTGGGACTCGATTGCCAAACCCAAAAAATTAGGGGGATGAGGCTTGAAAAATATGCAGTTATTTGCAAGGGCTCTTGCGGAAAAAATGGGTTGGCATATTATCAATTCTGGGAGTCTTTGGTAGGACATTATGTATTTCAAATACATCCACCCCCTCTCAATTTTGTATTGGATCCGCAGGCCCATCTTGCTCCTGCCTGGAGCTTCTATAATCTGGAAGGCTATTACCCACTCCATTCTTATCATAAAAAATGGGCTGGCGTGAAAAATTGGACAAGGTATTCAGGTGAGATTAGGCACAGATTCCTGGGGTGGATCCAATAATGCTCATATTCTCCCACGTGATCTATGCCATTTTCTTTCAAGGTCTGGATTCACTCATCTCTCACAAATTGTTGTTGCGGGTCATGATTAATGGATGCCCCAGCGTTAGATGGATCATAGGGAATTAAACATCACGGTTAGATGGGTTGAGGACTGGAAATGTTACATTGGGGCCCTTTAGAATGCCAATATAAGATTATCTGACCAGGAAGATGTTCTCATTTGAGCCATGGACCCTCATAATAAATACACTCCCAAAGTTGGTTATGTGGAAGCTATGGTTGCTCAGGAAATGGGTAATAGCATTTGGTGATGGAACCATCTCTGGAAACTAAAATCTCCCCCAAAAGCCAGACTGTTCATGTGGTGCATTCTCTCAGAAAACTCCCCAACTGAGTTAAACCTTAGATACCGGGCTTTTCATGGACCCTCAAGATGTTGTTTTTGAAAAGAGCAAGATGAGGACACAAACCACCTGTTTCTATCATGTCTGGTGACGGTTGGTTTTTGGTCTAGTCTTACAACAAGTCTGAATTTTCCGATAGTCTGGTCTGGGAAAAATGTTGGGGAGGCTTGGCATAATTGGTGGTCTAGGGCTATCACTCACAAAGCTAGAAACCTTCCTCTGATTATTTGTTGGGGTATCTAGATCAATAGAAATATAAAAATATTCCTGCATGCCCCGATCAACTGGTTAACTTCCTATTCAAATTCGTTAGCCGTTTACAATTTGATCCTAGATGATCCAAACAGCAAACCTCCTCGAGTTATCTCTCCATAATCTATCGATTTCAATTTCCCATGGGGATATTTTGATGGCTCGGCCCAAGCTGAGGGTTGTGGGGGAGGGGATATTTTTGCGAGGGAACAAAATTGCCAAAAGATTCATATTTTCAGGGATTCACAGCTGGTTATCAATTAGTTTAATGAGTTTTATCGCTTTCACTTGCACACAGTCAAAAACTTGATTGAGATTATCTTATCATTAAAATCTCAATTTGATTTTACTGTATGCTATCACATATACAGGGAAAGGAATGAGATCGTTGATCGTCTTTCCAAAGAGGCTGCATAGCTGAACATAGGACAATGGGAAATCCAGGGATTCAGGGAAGGTGTCTTCTACCATTTTTTTCATGGGCCATTTATATAGATGAACATGGATCCACTGGAGTGATCTATGATCACTCTCTTTTTTCTTTTTGTCCTATTGCAGATATAGTTACTTTAAGGACATGTACTATGTATTTTTTGTTTATCCTTTCTGCATATTTCTCTCTATGGACTCTATGACATAAATATGTATGACCGGTTTCTAAACTTCTGATCTGCTACCTACTATGACTGCATGTCATACATGCTGGACTGATACAACATGTAATTTTCTTAAATATTTAATGAAAATCGCGCCTTTTTCCTTGGAAAAAAAACATATAGGTTAATAAATAAAATGAGGTAATATAAGGGGCATAGACCTCGCCTAAAAATATTTGTGCCTTATATTACATCATAGGTTGATAAATAGAATGTAGAGGGAACACATGAATTTCAAAAGAGCAATCAGACATCCCTTAGAAAAAGCATCTTCATAGCCTTCACAAATAATGAAAGTCAATCTCCTTTACTGACCATAAAAACTCAATCATACAGTTTCATACCTTTAAAACTTGGTTTCAAAATCGATCAATTGCATTAAGTTCACAACCACCCCCAACACCCACCATCCCACCCATAATTTTTTTTATAAGAACCCTCTCTCGAGATCAAAATATCATTTCAACTAAGATCCCAACATGCACACAAAAGCAGTTTTAGCTAATGTTTAAGTCCCATTTAAGATGATGCTTTTCCAAAATTGAATTAATTTTCCTGAACTTATAACTATATTATATAAAGTTTCATTGTGTTTATTAACCTCAACATGATTTGCAAAAATTGATTAATTTAATCCTTCTTAAAGGGTCCATTGATATCTAATGATTTCACTATCCCACACTTTTATCCAAAAGTATCAATCCTACTTGACAATGATATGTGAGCCATTTGATGACAAGAAAGAGCTTTAATAACCTTTAGAAAGGACAACTATGCATTTATCTTATAAATATCCTTTATATAATTAAGTTTTTTTTAAATAACACTTATTTGAATAAAGAAAAAATTATACATATTTTGATATGAAATAAAATATAAAAATATCATCAAAGGATTTGTTAAGGACTTGTTAAAAATAAAGATATTTATGAATATATTTGTTTTAAATGCCAGTAATAATAGTGACATTGTGTGAATACTTTAATATCATCTTTATTTCATTTAATTATATGAAATTTTGACTTTAGAGGCCATGGAATAGGATAACTTTTGAGTACTAATTTGGTGTATTAGGTTACAAATAAAATTCTAACCTAACCTATCCTGAAAGCGTTACTTCTCTGTCACATTCACAATTTTTATCCTCTGACATGACTATGGCTGTAGCAGTCATTGAGTTATCTTTGTCCGAAGTAGCTTTCATGATATTCCAAGTCCTTTTATGGAAGAAACAGTGATTAAGTAGGGTCATTATTAAGAATCTCAACATAATATTTCCCGTATTAACATTGTTTCTCACTAAACATCGAATTTGGGAATAGGATTATCTCCATGTATGTGTTTATGTCAAGAGCGATGCCGAAAGGGGTCTCTATCATAATGATAAGAAATTTCACACGAAAGGTTGCCCCTTTTTATCCAGAATATAGTAATTGAAGGTTGCACATTCCAAAATGGATTAATTAATTTAAATGTGATGGTGACAAACAAAAAATTAAAAGCATACAAAGTGGAATATAGTTGAATTTACAAAATTCACACGTTGAACGAAAATGTTTATGTATTGGAACTAAGACTAGGAGGAAAATATATACGTTAGGAATTTACAAATTAGTTCAGTCAATTGACAGTTTCTTAAACAATGAAATGTATAGATAATATTACTAAGAAAAATTATGATTTGAAGGGTGATTGGGGTCCAACACAACTAAACAAAGTGGTCATGCTTATGGCAAACTCTTATTATTTATCCACCTTATTATTTCCCTTCAAATTGTTGAACTAGAGAGTAGGATGTTGCATTCAATAGGCGAACACTCAATCTTCCACTACTTTAATATCTCCCACGCCTCCACTGCAAATAAATTAAAATACTGAGAAAATTAATGATATATTTGTGTATATACTACATTTAATGCAAGGATTTTCAGTAAGCAAGGCAAAATAAAATGCAAGGAAAAACATCCTTACCTCTTATTTGATCATAAGCTTCTTCTATGGGAGAGTTTATCAAAAAAATGAACATGATAGATATTGGTACTTAAGTCAAACTTTTGAGTTTAGTTGTTCCACTTGAAGCTATCTTTAACAAACTTTTTAGATACTACATTACCAACCATAGAATGAATAAATTCCCTAGCACTTCTTTGCAAGTTCAGAGTCATACATGTTTTAAATCAAACATTTGAGACTAACCTTCACATTTGAGATATGTAATTCTCACCTTCACATGTTTGTATTTATTTCAATGTCTCATGTAGAAACTCTCTCAATCTCATTAGAATTTTTTTTTCCTTCTACAACCTTGTGTTGGGGGAGGCAATTGTGTAGAGCTAGATGATGTATATGAGTGCTTACAGTGATCATACTCTCCAAGAAATCACTTTCACATAGAAGTGTATATCCAAATCTATCTTTCACTTGTTAGAAAGATGGAGCAACTAGATGGTCCATCCCCAAAGTTGTTGATGCCAATGTTGTTTTGAACTCTCTTGCAACATCTTCCATGTGTTTTTCTAACATGTGGAGATGTGACTCATCACCAGGTAATCACATAAGTGACTCAAAAATATGGAAAATATTTTATGATATTTTTTCTCATTTGTGACTTGGATTAACATTAGCGGAATATTTCATAGAAGCATTAACATTATCATTTAACTACAAATAAAAGAACAAATAGTCACAACAATAGTAAAAGAGTGATAACAAACATAAAATTCACCAAAATATGAAATTATTACCATGACATCAACATCCAAGTTATCCACAGTTTCAAAGCCATCATTTTCATGTATTTATTAATAAAACATTGTATTGTATCAGATCACAATGACTATTATTTATTGTTATTGATCTACACATTCAATCATAAATACTCAAATCACCTAGTTTCGGGTTGTTACATTGATTTTTGCTTCTATATTTTCTTGTTCCAACCTTATTTTTCACTCATCATGCTAACCTTAATGACATGTTCGCAAATATATCCATTTTTCACCAAATTACAATCACACATAACAAAGCTTCAACTTGAATGGCATACCGTATTTCATTTATTGATATCGTATTGAATTTTTATCCATGATATTGAAAGATCTGTGTGGTGTAAGGTCACATTACAATTTGGAAAATATTTTTTCCTTAGCCATGAATGAGGTTCTATTTTATCCACCTTATAGTTTTTATGGAAACCATTTTCCTTTGCACATTGATGCCACCAATAAAAAATGTGGACCACTGAACGCAATTGATGTGCCAACCTATCCACTGGATGATGTGAAGCTACTCATATTGACTTGAAAATAACTTGTTTCATAATGGTAGGAATCAATAGTCTCATTTATTTCTTGTCTGATATGCTTTAATTAACGATAACATATTTCCCACATTTCTAATGAACACCAAGGAATGAATGTTAAAAGTCAACATAAATATACCAAAAATATGAAAATTAAAGCTACATAAATCAAACTTATTATATCCAACCATCGTGCTCAAAATTACTCAAAAAATGTGGTTTCCTCTTGGAAGTCATTTATAAATTTGTTGTCTTACTCAAGTGCATAATTTGCATTTTTCTGATTGTGCATAATGTCAAGCTAAACGCTTAACCATGGCAAGGCTTGTAGTATCATTCTTCACTTTCATTACAATATTTTTAACCCTTCCCTTTAGTTGTCGCTGCGACAAACACCCTCCAAAATTTTGCATACACTCAAATTTCAGAGCCTACTATGGATCCTGTGATCGGTTGTTCCATAGTCACTTCTTGGTCAATTGATGCTTTTAAGCTCCCTTCTTGGATCGAAAGTGTCGAAGTCACTTTCTCGCACATGCTCAAACCACAACAAGTTCATAAGCACATTCTTTTATGCAAGCTTGGACAAGCATAACACGTTCCATCGAGACTATGCATGTGCGATCTCCAATCCATGTCGACAATGAGTGCACACTAACAACAACAATTTCGGTGAATTTTGCAAATTGTCGCCTTTGTGCACTTTTATTTTCAAGAGTGTCATTTTCATGTTTTTGGTTGTTTCTTTCACTTGCATTCACTCTAATTAGTTTCATTTTCATGCCATTTTTTCTCTGGCATGTGTTACTTTCACTGTCGTTCACATATCGCAAGAGTCATTCGCGCTTTAGCAATTGCTATCTTTTTGTATGTTAGTTATCGCTTAATGTATGCATGCTCGTTTTGGTGGTTTCAAGGAGTTATATTTGTTTGAATGTTTTGGTCTAACCATGTAAACATTAGTCGCACTCATTCCCAATGTTTTAAGCATTGTCACACAAGTGTCGTCACGGTCGTCGTAAAGTGTACCTTTAGTGTCGTACTTGTCATAAAGTTGTCACATTGAGGGAAATATGTTTTTATCACATTCCGAATGATCTATTTTGTTGTGTTTTCAAAGTCTCTTAAGTGTTTGATCATGGTTAAGTCACATCACTATTCACAACAGTTTCTTCAGTCCCATAGCCAAATTTCGAAAAATTCCCAGCAACCTAGCCTCATCTAGCCCTCCAGAACTACGCATTTCACAACCTCAATGCTTAAGTCCTGAACTACGCATTTCGAAACCTCAGTGCTCAAGACCATAACTCTATATTTCACAACTTCAATGCTCAAGACCAAAACTGCACATTTCACAAGTTAAGTGCTCAAGACCGACCCTGCCTCTTAGAATTGTGCAATTAATTCTCCCAACCTTGTCCTAACTACACACTAAGCAATCACAAGCCACAAGCTCATTCCCTAAGCTTCTAAACTACATAGTTGTGAAATAGCCCAACCTATATTGTCTCCTAGAATTGCAGTGTGTTCACTCAGTGTCCATCCCCTCAGCCTGCCTCACTGGCTCCCAAAACTATGCAGTTTTCTCCCTCAGTCCAACCTAAAATGCAGTCTCAAGGCTTAAGCCTCAACCCTGAGCTCTTGAGCTATGCAATCAAACAATCACATGAGCTCATCTATCCTCTAAAACTATGCAATAGGTTGATCCAGTGCTTGTCCCCTTCACCTATCATCCTGAGCTCCCAGACTGTGTGGTTTTCTTCCTTAGCCCAACCTTAACTGTGCATTGTGCAGTCTCAAGGCTCAAGCTTCACCCCTAACTTCTTGAACTGCATAATTGCGTAGTTACTGAGCCTCTTTCCCAACTTGTCACCTAGTTCCAACTTAGCCAGTGGATCAATGTGCATTATCTTAGACTAGGGGTTTATCGAACTGATATCATCTTGTCATCAGTAAATTGTAGATGCAAGAACTCTATCATGCTATGGAAAGATGATGAATAAGGAGATGGAGAAGGAGGACATGGCAGAAGACACATATGGAGTTGGAGAGATAAGATGATCAGTAGGCAAGAAGATGAAGGAACATTGAACTCTAACAGAAGATGAAGATTAAGATCACATGGAAGACTCCTCATCTTTAATTCATAAGGAGGAGGAAGAATAAGAACATGTACCATTTGTTAAAAAAGACACAAAGAAAGAAGAAACAAGAAGGAAAACTTAGCATTGTCACATCATCATGCAGCCCATGTCATCAGTGTCATGTCATGTCATGTCACAAGTCATCATATGCCACATCATTATTATGGATTATGTAATTACCTATTTGAAATTTATTGTGAAGTGAAATTCCAAAGGACACACATGTAATATTAAGAGTCATGTAAGTTAAAAAGTCATAGGAAGTAAAAAAATCATGAGGGTAGCCAAAGGGACACAAGGAGGGTGAAGAATCACCCCTTGGTTATATATACACCCTCATTGTATGAGCAAAGGAATTTTTCACCTTGGCTCCTCCCACAAGGCATTACAGAGAGATATCAATAATTTTGAGTAAGGAGTGGCTCCAATGCTCCACTATTGGAGATAGTGATGTTCATTGTATACCTGTGTCTTGAAACTTTTACTTAATAACAGAAGCCTTCAAGGCTAGCATGGTCTGTTAATATCCTATAGTCATAGTAATCACTATTAGTTTGGTTTTCCTATGTATTTAAGTCAATTTGTGAAATTTGGTCATGATCTTATACATATCAAATATAAAACTTCACTTGAAAAAATAAGTGGTGTTTGATCATGAGTTTATTTTCATGAGTGAGGTGCCATGAGTCGGTTGTCATGTTATTTACAAGATCATACCTCATCATCGCAAGTAGTGCTGTGTTTTTTAAAGTGGGGCATCATTGTAACTAAAGAAGACTTTATACCATGTAGAGTATTAAAAGGACATTCTTGGCTTTCAGAAACATCCACCAAGTTCATTCTTCACGTTTTCAAATGCTCCAAGCATCACCCAAAAGTTTGTTGCACTATTGACAAAGCATTAGGGTTAGGGTTTTTGGTCTAGAGATGAATGTTTTGAATTTTTGGTGAAAGGAGGCTTGAAAGGGGTGTGTGTTCTCACTAATATAGTCTCAGCATCATCACCAACATGTGCATCTTGTTCAAAGACCCCATTGTTTCTTAATCCAATTAATTTTAGGTATGTTCTATGCTGAGATAAATTTACTTCAATTTTTCACATTAACTCAATATCAATTCTAGATTAGCAATCACATTTAGAATGATAGTAAAATGTATATAGAACATAAACATAAATCACAGAAGACAAGCCAAGACAAGAGGACAGAAGATGTGGCACCAGCCAGGGACAAACTCCAATGCGAGGAAACCCTTGATCAATTCTTCTTATATGTTCTTCAATAGTTCAGCGAGAGAGAGAGAGAGAGAGAGAGAGAGAGAGAGAGAGAGAGAGAGAGAGATAGTATGTATACATCAAAAGTCAACATTTTGACTTGTCATAATAAGAGCAGAGATCTTGTCTAAGAAGATGACACATGAGGTAGCTGATCTGAACACAGGTGATTCCATCACCTTGTTGTACCTATCACTGTGCTGCACCATGCTGCACCATCATACCATGTCCATTATCAATGTGTTGTGTCCATGCTGCACCATCACTGAGCTATACCTCATCATGTTGTACCCAACATGTTGTTCTTCATCATCATGTTGCACTATGCATCACTATATTGTGCACTATGTTGCACCTATTCACTGTTGTACCCATCACTGTGCACTATGCATCACCAATGATTGTTGTACCCATCAACGTGCACTATGATGCACCCATCATACACATGTTGCACTTCAATACATTCATGTTGTTGTACCCTATTACTATGATGTCCCATCATATCATATTGCTGCACCATTCCATCACTGTTGTACCAAACACCAACAAGCTACTGCAATATCGAGCTACCGCTATACATCCATGCCCATCATCATTCTATACCATAGTGTTGCACCATGTTGCAGCAATAAACCATGTTCATGTATTCATCACATCATGTTGCACCTCTTTGCATTATGAAACACCTTATTATGTTGCAACATTCATCATCATGTTTTCTTCAAACTTTACTTTCATCAAACCATGAAAGAGTACACACATACATATATACATACATACACACACACACATAAAACTGATATACATTGCAAGAAGGCAGATCCACATACTGCCCTCATCTAAAGTCTTTCCTCCGAGAGATCATCTTGTTGCAGCTAGGTGTCTTTAGATTGTTGTAGATAACTCTTCAAAACAATAATATGGGATTGCTATAGATAACTAGGACAACGAATAGCCTTCCTTTTGACAGCATCTTAAGGTCTCTTATTAGACCTGCTTTCAACATTAGATAGGTTGTATATATGTCTCCTGTTTCTGTTAATAATTATTCTCACAAGCCTGTGTCTAGGGCACATTGACAACAGATTTAGGGTCTCATAGATCAGCGTGATAGGGTCTCTTAGACCTACATTTAGGACTTCACCAAAAGTCTGTTTAGGGAAAATTCATCATAAATAGTGTGTAGGGTAGCTTCATTGTGGACTATGTTTAGGGAAGCTTCATTATGGACAACATTTAGGAAAGATTTATTGTGGACAAATTTTAGGGTAGGTTCACTTTGAACATCGTTTTAGGGCATCATCTCCATGATTGCGTTTTAAGGAATCATCTCCATTGGGGAAGCAATGTCTTCTCAAGATCTCTCCTCCCACCAAAACCCAAGACAAGTGGAGAGGAAGAGATCACAAGAAGTGTGTGTACAAATTACCTTCAAGGCACCTCTATTTATACTAAAACATTGAGCACAAGTGCGGGCAATTTAGTTGCTAGCCAACCTTGACCAATTGTCCCATAACACAAATAAATTCATATCTCCATGAATACTTGTCGGAATCAGATGATCTTTAGACCAATCCTACACTTCTCGAAGAGAGGAATCCAAGAAAAATATTAGATGCCATAAATAAGATGACCCACATGGAGTTTGGCCCTAGTTGCTAATTTTAACAAATCCATTAAAAATAGATGGCACTGCGCATGCACATAGCCAAAATATTTTCGCCATATCTCTTAAACCATGTACCCGTTTACCATGAAATTTTTCTAGTAGATGCATGGGGATAAGATGAATAAAATCACATAATTTTAGGTTAAAATGCTTCATGATTTTCAAGAAATGAGCCACTGTCATATATAGCTGGTTTTTTATTTTCACAATATCAGTGTATTGGATTTAGCTCAACTTTTTTTTGGAGAATAATTATGATGATATTAACTTTGTGTAAATATTTCAGCTCAATCCGATTCACCATTTAAGATATATTCAAGAAATACTTTCGCTGCACACAAGTGATGTGCACAGGGCGAGCAACAAAATTAGGGTTTCTTGAGAGACACATTTTTGGTAGGTTTTTTTTGTTTACAAGGAATGGACACCTCCATCATAGTTAATAGTTCGTCCACTAGTAGGTTTTGACAAATGTGCATCTGTTAGGGAAAGAACAAAGTTTTGCTACGTACAGGTGCTACGCTCAGACACAATTAGCCCTAGTTTGTCTTAAAAATTCAAATTGTGACTTCTAGTAATAGTTTTAAGCATGTAAATAGATGGAAACAAATTTAGGAGTTATGTCTAGTGTTTATTGGTCAATTTTTCAAGTCAATCATGTATTAAATTAGGATTTGTTGTAAGAAAAGAAGTTCATATATTTTAATATATGCATTAGTTTTTGAATGTATCTAGGTAAAAGTTGGTTTTGATCAATGAATTTGACCACCTTGAGTATGGGACCAAATATTTGAGGATGTATAAGGATATTGAATGTATTGTAAAGGTTCTGTTGGTTGATTTTAGAGAGAATACCTTTTGTGCACTGTAATTCTAAAGACTTTTTCCAGTGAATGAATGTAATAACAGGTGATTTGCATGGATTCTTGTATCACAATTTTGGTGGCTTGTGATCCTTTGACTTTTGAGTTATATTATGTGTTTTTCATCCCTTTAATGTACATATTTATTGCTTGGAAAAAACCATATGATTGATTCATAATTCACCCTTCATGATGCTATGATTAGTTTGCCAAGTTATAAATGTTTTCATCTTTAGAACAACATTTTAAAATTCATCTATTGTTTGATGCTATAATGTCCTTGTCCTTCACTCATTCTTCCTTCCCCTTCCTCAAATATTTAATCTAATACCACCATCAAAGTTTCCTACCTCTCCCCTATGGAGAAACCCTCTATTTTCTCATCATCTTACTAGACAAAAAACAGATTTTGATCATGAATTCATGCCCAATAGTTTTCTCCCTTTCTCATCAATTAATCTCTAAAATCAAAACTTTTTTGAGCTTAGTACCTACCCTAATATCCTATTTATTGAGTAAATTAAGAAAGAGAACCCTCTATAGGCTAGAAGGGTTAGATTATAGCCTAAAGTGGTTTGTGGTTGCCTCTGCAATTTTCCTCCTCAGCCTAGGAAAACTATGGAGTGCTAACATGTCCTATGAATGTTTTTAATTCATGTTTGCTTTCATTTATGCTAAATTAGTTAAATTACTTCGGTTATTTTCGTACTTATCATATTGAGAATGTGATGTAATTGTTATTATCATTGTCACATATTTGTGGACTGTTCCATTGGATATTAGACAGATCTTCCTCGTTATATTGGTTTCAATGACTATCACATATTTGTGGACTATTCCACTTGATGTTGCACAAAACCTTCCTGTTCATGTGTGTCTCTAATAGGGTGGTACTAGTACCTCGCTCTTAGAGGTTCACTTCTCCTCCCCTCTGTAGTGAAATAACTTTGACACACATATGATCGAAAACTCACCAGGCACACCCCCTTACTTTTCGAAGGTGCATGTGCACTCCTCTCTCTTGCTGATAGTTAAAGCCAAGGCATATCTCTAAGATAAATGGAAACTGGGCCGCTATTTCAGATAGGGCTCCTACTCCAAACAATGTGAGGGCTAATTGGGAGTTAACATCGGGGAGACTCCTTAGTTGATGGATTTCTAGAGTCGTCAACAATGGTACTAGAAGGAGGGCCAAAAGACAAGCTATGCCCAATGAGTATCCTTTGAATCTCCTATCCAAAATGGCTCTTCCCCAAATTGTAATCCCGGGATGTTTTTCTAAAGAGATTAAACTTACCATCCCTGTGGAAGTTATTCATAACATGTCCCAATTTAAGTTTCACTATGAGGGTAAATTAACTCTTCATCGACATTTGTTTCAAGTTGTCTATTTTTTATTTTCTAATGGAATACATTGCAAGGCTATTATGGCTAGATTGCTCACCCTCACATTTGAAGTTTGTGTTAAGAGTTGGTACCATACATTGTCCGTTGCTTCGATCCATTCATTTGATTAGATTGTGAAGGATCTTCACAAAGCATTTGATATGTATGATTACCAATATGTTCTTAAAACAATTAATCAACTAAGAATGAAGGATAATCAATCAATTGAGGATTTCTTTGATCATTTGCTTCACCTTTTCTATGAATATCCTAAAGAAAATATGGATTGTAATTTCTTTAAACAAAACTTCAAGTGTTTGGCTCATATCTCTTTGCATCGTGAATCCAAACCACTTGATTTTTTTTGCTTCCCCAACTTTTGTAAACCATCAGACAACCCTAATTTTAGATGAGGAACATATTATTCCTTTTGTTCCTTATCCTTTTCCTTTTCCAATCTTGATGTGGGTGCCTCCTTGTGGTGATTTTGAAGTTGGGAAATATGCAAATAAAATTCTTAATCCATATTCTCATTCTTCTTCCACTTTTCACGATTTAGATTCGATGGAGGAAATTCCAGATTGGCTCATGAAGCCTACAGTGAAGATTAACTCCTCCATTCACAAATATTATGTTACTATTCATAATTCTAGTCTCGAATATGATTTAGACTTATGTTATCCTCTATCATCTATGTGCCATAACTCTTTGTACCATGATCTGCCTGATCAATCTGCTCCACCAGCTAGTTTTTCACATTCTCTTGATTTTCGAGTTGTTGGTTCAAATTGCGATCAGATACAAGGAAGTCACATTACATAGGTAAAGGAGCAGGAAGATGAATATGATTTCAATATTTCTTCTCTTTTTCAAAATCCTCAATGTCAAAACAATGTGATTCCATTCTTGGATGATTCTCAATCTACTAATCTCAGTAGTGAATCAAATGAAATCAATTCTTTTAATCAATCTACATCCTTGGGCAACAATCATTCTGATGATGATGACCTTGTCGATGTATGTGATCACAAATTCCTAGGTGCATCATCTGATCATTTGGTTCCTCATGAAGACGTTAATTTAGATCTAGAACTTGATTCGATCAAAGAAGATTTTTGTACAAAAATTTCCTCTTCATCTCATTATCCCTTGTGCTCTATCATTTGTGATGCATCTATTTGTGACAGGGATACTCCATGGCCTTTAAGTTCTTCATCCAATGAGTTATCCTCTCAATTGACACAAGTTGGTGAGATTATCCATGATGCAAATGAAAATAATCAAATATTTGAGTACTTTTCCTAGCCCTCATCATCTCTTCTCTTGCATGAAGACAACTATTCAAATCAACTTACTCATGAAATTTCTTCGATTCATTCACCTTCAAATTTGTGATCACAAGAATCTTTCAAATTGAGTAATCTGGTCATTGAAGTTAAAAAATCCAGTGAAATCAGTGACAGAGATGGCTTCCATCCGGTGAGCAATGGATTTATTGAAATTAGTGGTAGCAGTTATCCTCAAACCATGCATGATCTGGTTCAATCTTCAAAATGTGATTTTACAATCCTGGAAAATTCTGTGACCTACCAGGGAGTTGAGGCACTTCAACTTCCATTGATGGTTATGTCAAGATCTCGCGACTTTAGTAAGCCCCTTGAACTAAGTCAAATCTTCTTTTTCCAAAATAATCCTTCTCTTTCCATGGTTTCACTTGATGAAAAATTCCTTTTGAAAAATGTTTGGTATTTCAGGTATGATCTTTCAAATTTGTAAGATTTTACTTTTGATTGGATTCAAGGATCTGTTTCATTTCATTCATATTTATGCAAGTCTCTCACATCAAACTCAGGTTTGGAATATGTATCTCTCACAAATTCATGGAATTGTGAAGTTAATCATTCCAAGGATTATCTTCGGGTGAAGGAATCATGCTTATCGAATTCATTCCTTAATATTCAGCTCCTGGTTCTTCTTGTGAATGTTATATTGCAAAATTTCCTTTCATGGCATTGGAAATCCTCTTGAGTGATAAAGAATGCACGAGTTATCGCACGAATCAAGTTCTTATCCATTCACCATACCATGATTGGTCTCATGTATTTGTTGTGTTGGCATCCCTTTTAAATTATTTTGATGATTATTATCCTTCTATAGTTTGTCACTAGTTACAGGAAAATGGTTTGTCACATTTGATTTGTGAGGAACTTGGTTTAATTATTCAGAGCATTCACAAAACTGTTCAAATTGATTTATGTTCATTAATTACAAATTGAGAATCTGATGCTTTAATCAGCCCATCTAATCATTATTCTATCTTAGATGACTTTCATTCAGTTTATCATTTTCCCATCATCACATCCAATGACAGTTATTTCACACCCTTTAATTTATGTTGCTCAACATCTCAATATTCTCATTTTTTTTGAGTAGTTGAGGCACATCAACCTTCGTTGATGGTTATGTCAAGTCCTCACTATCTCGACATGACTGCTGAATATGATCATATCTATTTTCTCTCATAATATTCCTATCATAATCCCCTGCCTCTAATTGAGAATTCATCTTTTCAAATATTTTTGGGGTTTTCAAGAGGATCAACATGAATTTTATGATCCAATCACTGAATGGTTGGAATGGTCTTACCTCACAAGCTCTGTTGTAAATAACAAGTTTTGATCTACCCTCACACTTGCTAAGGAGTTGTACGTAGATGGAGACACATATGCAAGAATATTCTAAGGTTTTTATGATTATGCTTTTCATCAAAGAGATAAGAATGTGAATTGGATGAAAGAAGTGGTTGTGACATATTTTTTCCCATAGGTAAGAGCTTCAAATTTTTGAGCAAGTTATTCTAGTTTTTATCTTTTCTGTTGCACATTACTTTGTATCTGTGTTAATTGTTCATATCTTTCTAGATTTTGGTCTGGAAAAACTACGGTGGCTTAATTTCATTATACATGACCCTGACCTTCTAGCTATTAGGTTAGGAGTAGGACTAGTTGCATCCTAGTTTTCCCTCTCTTGCATTCATCTCATACTTATTCTATTTTGTCTCTCTTGTCTTTTCTTACTTTTTTCTTGCATTATGCTTTTGTTTAGCTTCTTTTTCTTATACTTTTGTTTTTCTTTCTTGTTCTGTTGTGTCTTTCCCTTTTGTTCCCTTAATAAGACATTGCATGAAGATGCTTTGTTAGCTCATAAGGGAATGTGGAAAAATAGAAAAGGACTTTGTAACACCACAACATTTTCCTGACTCTTTGTGCGTCTTCCTTGTATTGGTTACATATTTTGGTCGATGATATTTTGATGGAAAATATGATCCTTGTGTTAATAAATCTTTGTGTCAAACCATGATCTCCGTGTCTATTATGGGAAGCTCATGCCTGCACTCAGGTTTTTATGTTTTGGTGTTTTCAAGCTAATCCAATCAAGTAGAGAATGACAAGGGGAAAATATAAATGAGAAAGCCGATATCTTATGTCTTGTCATGCTTGTCTAAATGGATAACCTCTCCTACTCTCAATAAGTCAAGATCCCTCTTCCACCCATAAATAAATAAGTGTTGATGCACATTCCTCTTTAAATAGATAAATAGAGGCAAAAGAAGAGAAAATAAGTGTTGATGCACAATCCTCTTTAAATAAATAAATAAAGGCAAAAGAAGGGAAAAGCTTCCTATGGTGAGAGGTGAAGAAAGAAACTTTATCGACTATCCAGACTCGCTGGAAGTAGAGAATTTTTTTTGTTCCAGTAGTGACTCTGTCGGGGTACTGTCCAGGCTTGCTAGAAGTAGAGAAACACCAGAGATGAAAAACTATACTCTGGAAATCTAAAGCTCGTGAAATTAATTATCCTATCCTGATTCAAAACATTGTGTGATCGTTAATATTATGTTTGTGTTTAACCGAGTAAAGGAATTAAGGGGACTATGTTTATGCACGAGGCAAGTGGGGAAGCCATGGTAATCCGAACGATGAATCAATACTTCCAAAGGAACTAGACCCTACACAAAAGAATTGGCCGAGGTAAAGAAGTTGGAGTCCTACGTGTGAGTCGCCAAGTGTTGTCATTGTGACAAACACTCTCCAAAATTTTACACACACTCAAATTTCGGAGCCTACTGTGGATCATGTGATCGATTATTCCATAGTCACTTCTTGTTCAATTGATATTTTTAAGCTCCCTTCTTGAATCAGAAGTGTCAAAGTCACTTGCTCGCAGATGCTCAGACCGCAACAAGCTCATGAGCGCATTCTTTTATGAAAGCTTGAATACAAATGGAACATTCTATCAAGAATGTTTATATGTGATGTCTAATCCATGTCAAGAGTCAATGCGTACTAAAAACAATAGTTTATCACATTATAGTTGCATTGGTACTTCCATTTTGGTGAATTTTGCAAATTGTCACTTTCGCACACCTTTGTTTTCACGAGTTTCATTTTCATGTGTTTGGTTGTCTCTTTCCCTTTCCTTCACTCTAATTAATGTCATTCCATGTTATACTTTCTCTGTCATGTGTTACTTTCACTTTTGTTCACATATAGCAAGAGTCATTCGCACTTTAGAAATAGGTGTATTTTGGCATGTTAGCTATCGTGCAATGTACGCATGCTCATTCTAGGGGTTTCAAGGGGTTATCTTTGTGTAAATGAGTTGGTCTACTCGTGTAAACATCAGTCATGCTCATCCAAAAATTTGTATCCCTCAGTCCATCTTGAATTGTGCACTACACAGTCTCAAGCCTTAGCCTTGAGCTCTTGAACTGCTCAATCACATAGTCACCTGGGCTCATCTGTCTTCCAGAATTTTGCAATAGGTGGATCTAGTGCCTGTCCCCTCAGGCTATCATCCTCAGCTCCCAGACTATGCAATTTTCTTCCTCAGCCTAGCCTGAAGTGTGCATTGCATAGTCTCAAGGCTCAAGATTCACCCCTAACTGTCTGACCTATGAAATTGTGCAGTTACTGAGCCTCTTTCCCAACTTGTCTCCTAGTTTAGGCTCAGTCAATAGATCAATGTGCACCATATTATACTAGGGGTTTATTGGATTCATGTCATCTTGTCATGAGTAAATTGCAGATGTAGGAACTCTATCATGCTATGGAAATATCATGAAGAAGGAGATGGAGGAGGAGGAAATTCTAGAAGACACATATGGAGTTGAAGAGATAAGATGATTAGTAGGTGAGAAGACAAAAGAAAATCAAACTAGAATAGAAGATCAAGATCAAGATCACATGGAAGACTCCTCATCTTCAATTCATAAGGAGGAGGAAGAAGAAGAACATGTACCATATGTTCAAGAAGACACAAAGAAATAAGCAACAAGAAGGACAACTTGGCATTGTCACATCATCATGAAGTCCATGTCATTAGTGTCATGTCATGTCCTGTCACAAGTCATCACATCCCACATCATTATTGTGGATTATGTAATTACCTATTCGAAATGTATTGTAAAGTGGAAGTCCAAAGGACACACATGGAATATGAAGATTCGTGTAAGTCGAAAAGCTATAGGAATTCAAACAGTCATAAGTGTAGTTAAAGAGTCACAAGGAGCATGAAGCATCACCCCTTGGTTAGATATACACCCTCATTATATGAGCAAAGGAATTTTCACCCTGGATCCTCCTGCAAGGCATCAAAGAGACAAATAAATTCTTTTGAGGAGCAAGGAGTGGCTCCAACACTCCATTATTGGAGCTAGTGATGTTCATTGTATACATGTGTCTTGAAAATTTTACTTAATAACAAAATCCTTTAAGGCCAACACATTCTTAATGCATGTATTGTGGATATTTATATGACTATTCTGTGAATGTTTGTAATTCATGTTTTCTTTCATTTGTGCTAAAGTAGTTGAACTATTTCGGTTATTTTGGTACTTCTCATATTGAGAATGTTTTATAATTGTTATTATCATTGTCGCACATCCTCGTGGACTTTTCCGTTGTATATTAGACAAATCTTCCTCGTTATATTGGTTTCAATGATCGTCGCATCTTTGTGGACTATTCCACTTGATTTTGCACAACCGCTTCTTGTTAATGTGTGTCTCTACTAGGGTGGTACTACTACCTCTCTCTTAGAGGTTCACTTCTCCTCCCCTTCGCAATGAATGAAATTTGACACACATATGATCGGACACTCATTAGGCACACCCCCTTTCTTTTAGAAGGTGCATGTGCACTCCTCTCTCTTGCTGACAGGTAGATCCAAAGCATATCTCTAAGAAAACTAGCAACCGGGCCAATATTTTGAATGGGGCTCCTACTCCAAATTGTGTGAGCGCTAATTAGGACTTCACATCAAGGAGACCACTTGGTTGAAATATTTCCAACACCATCATCACCTTCTAACATGCCAAATGCATAAGTAGACTTCACATTGAAATGTCACCCTAGTGCACATAGATGTCATAAAAAGTTAAAAATATTTGTGTGTGTGTGTGTGTGTACAATGATGTATGGAACATTGCATTTTGAGAAATAAAAAAACACACAGTCATAACTCTATACCTTATCACACCAATCTCAGTAACTGCATCAAGTACCATAGATGCATTCAACTTCCACTCCAACTTACATGTTTTCACTCACTGCAAAAATATTTTTTAAAATGCCTAAAGTGAAAAAGAGAAGAAAAGTCTGCATCCATCTCCCAAACTACAAAATCACTAAAAGCTAAATCAGCTCCCCTCCTTTACATAGTGCTTGGAACGAGCTTTCTGACGATATATGGAACACCTCAAAAGGACCTCAGAATAAGAAGATATGGCCTGTTAAAGTTGAGGGTTATGTCACCATTGAAAGGAGGAAAGAATCGCAGATCGGAGGTCCGAGAGCATATCGAAAATCAGTGCTTCATGTAGCAGAGCTCCCATATCAGCTTTCGCACATCGGTGATCTCTCATCAGTAGCACTAAGTGCATATCGGCAGTCGGGGGTCCATGGCACATAGTATATTGGCGATCGAAGGTTCTAGTGACCTCGGGTATTGGCGATAGAAAATGGTAGAGAAAACCAGTGATCAACAATCACCAATATTAGAGATCAGAAGTCTCGGCATATTAGAGGTCATGCATATCTGAGGTCCCACACATCGGAGGGTCGAGGCCATATCGGTGATCAACTATCAGTGATTTCAAAGTGTAAACCTCAATAAAGTTGCAATCAGTGAACGCCAATAGTGTTAAAGCAATGGGATTGTGCCTTAAGTGTTAAAGCGTCAAGAGGGCCGAAAAATTTTAACAAAGGAAATCAATGCAAAACTAAGGATAGGTGGGCCTTTTTCTCTCTCCTCTGGGAGGGCATGTGGCAGAATATTATTGGATCCGACAAAGACATGGTGGCATTGACGTCAACATGATGTGGCAGTACGGAGGACATGTGGCATGCAAATATGGCATTTTCAAAGGTCCAAAGAGGGCAAATCTAGGTGACACGTGTTGCCACTTAGGAGGTGCCACATGGAAGTGATGACATCACTTCAGCAATCGCAAATCGAAGGTTGAGGCTTATCAACACTTTGTAATGAAGTGTGCACATGGGAAAGTGCAATAAAGGGGCTCTGATACTTGGGCTAGCCCACAGTCACATAAATAGCTAAAAGAACCAAGGGCCAAGCACGATGATCAGTGATCAGTGATCGATAGTTGTGTTATGCATAAAAAAAGGAATCGTCAATTGCGAATCTCTGATAAAGGGGCTCCGATAAGGGGGTTGGTCCACAATCACATAAAGGTCTGAGGAACTAAGGGCTAAGCACTAAAGGGCTATCACAATCAGAGATCGCAAACAAGTTGTGGCTCCAATATAAAAACCCCAATTGCGATCCGTCGATTGAGGAGCTCTAATATTTGGCTAAGAATGTGATTGCTAGAGGAACTTACAGGTGATACAATGATGCCTCGATAGTGTGATACATAGCTTTAAAGGAAGATGGGTTGGCAGCTGAGACTTTGAATAGAGGTATGGAGCAGTTGCAAATCAATATGGGCTAATCCTCGGATAGTAAATGGAGGCATGGGACTTAGGAAGACTTAATGGCTCAGCATGGGGCTCCACTTAGATACACAACGAAGGACAGCTAGGACATTGTCCATTTATACTCTATAATAGGCAACCACAACCGATCGCTATCAGCTCCAGAGAGTGGTGAATTCAAGTAGTTAAGATGAAAGCGACGAGAACCAGCCGAGTTGCAAGGAGAGGCACATCAGCACAGACACATGGCTTGATTAGGGGCCTTTCCAGGAACTGCAAAGTGATATTTACTTCCATCATCATTTACTTTCCTTGTTTCTATTTTCCTGTAATTTCTATTATTTTCTAATTTCTATATTTCCAATAACAGAATCAAATCCAAATGAAATCATTGTGGACAGTAGGGCTATCGCACGCTGAGACGATTAGTCGATAAGACAAATGGTCCTTGGCTAAGATATTTTGTAACTATTGATTCAAAGCCCCCCTTCTCTATATAAATAAGGGGGAGAAACACTTAATATAGGTTCGAGAATTCTGCACCCAGAGTGGTCCAAATTCTATGGTTCCATTTTGGTTCTAATCGCCTTTTCATAAGGGACTCATAGGATGTATTGTTGGATGTAAATGGAATGGTGAATGGGACTTGTTTTTAAGATTAATGAAACTCTTTGGTGATTCCAATCATGACAATGTGTAGTATGTTTTCCCCTTTATAAATCTCATTTCACATGTGTTTTTCTTTCTCTAAAATAGTGTAATGAATTTGTTAAAGGTTTTTTTTTGCGATTCATGCATTTATCTAGGCCACTAAATAGTGAACAATACCTGTGTATAAGACATAGTTACTTTTTTTATCTATAACCTATATTACCTGTGTACTAGACAGATTTACTTGTGTTATTCAATTAACCTGCAGTACCTGTATGAGCACAAATTTACTCATGTTGTTTGGTGATAAAGGTACCCATGAGGTATATGGCATGAAACCTTGACTAGAGCTCCACTCCTTCATCTCCTCCCTCTTCCATATTTCTACTGGAATATCGTGGCTTAGGATTCTACATTGAAATCATCCCTACGCACTGATTTCCCTCCTCCCTTTCCTCCTCTTCACTTTACTGCGACGTCAATATTAAGCTACTTGTTGTTGTGTGTAAGCCACTAGAACCAGACGATTCTCTTTGTGGTTGGCCCGATTTACCCCCTGAACGTTTGGATCCATGTATTGGCTCGATTCTACCTTGATGAAGGGATATTGAACCAAGCCCGCTTTTATTCTCTTTCAAATCTTGTGACAATTGGAGTGTTGTCGAAACCCCTCACTGATAATATTCCAAAGCACTCCTCTATTGAATATGTCCTAGGCACTGATCTACAATTAACCCAGAGGTTGTCTTTAGGAATATTTCTATGTCTCTTGAACAACTTGTGCTACAGGTGCCATAAAAAGTGACAACATCTTTCTGGCACTGTTGCCAGGGAACAAATTAGAATATTTTTCCCTGGGTATGACAAATTTTTACATTCCCTCTGTTAGGTGAGCAAGGGAAGTGTGAGATGAATATCTATCACCTTGGCGACTCTACTATTTCAATCTTATGGTAAACATCCTAGCAACTCCACTATCCATATCTCTATTTGATCACCTTGGCTTTCAAGCAGCCTCATACTCACTCCAATGGTAAATCAACCGAAATATTTCCCTACCTTTAAAACGGAGATCACTCACCTAGGGGGTTTTCAAAATGATCATTCCTGCATTCCTGTTAGGGTCCCACCCTAACCCCCTTATTCATGTCATGGGATCTCGTCATAGTTTAGTCAATAAAGCCCATATTAATATTTGTAAGTGGTTAACCCGCAATTAATGAAGGGACCACAGTTAGTTGCAAATGGGCGGTAGTATTAAATAAAGGGTAAATGGGCGGTAGTATTAGATAGATGGTATTAATAAAAACCCACGGTATTGACCCGTGGTATGGCATGTATGAGTCATATATAAAGGATAGAGACTCCCTGCGAGGAGTATCACGTCTTGTTTGGTAATCGAGCTCTGCTCTATAGGAGGTTGCCCCCTCGAAGAGGCCTGTGAACATTTCTCTCTGAGTAATAAAATCATTGCTATTCTGTGTTCTGGGTATATTTTCTTCGCATATTCTGTGTTCTGGGTATTTTTCTCGCATATTCTCGGTTCGGTATTGCTTTTCAGGTTAAGAAGCATAACAATTCCTGGCCAACCAATTTTCCCCACTGAATTTTTCTTCTATCGGTGATTATCCCAATCATGTCCCTTCATTTCATGAATGGAATGCCTATTTACCTAGATTTAGTGGAAACGCAGATAGCAGGCCAGACTAGCACCTTAAGGATTTTCATGAATTCATGGAACAACGAGGTATTATTTTTGAAGATGCGTAAATGAAATTGTTCATGTACTCTTTAGAACACAATTTTAAAATTTGGTACAGAACAATACCTTGTGGCAGCATATATTCATTAAAATGTTTTCATATAGCATTCCATAATTATTGCAAAATATTATATCCACTGAATGCTATGTTTGAAGATTTCTATGCACAATTTAATGATGAAGATAAACCCGAGGTTGATGACCTTGTTGAAGATATCTGTGGAGCTCCGCTCCAAGAAAACATCTACTCACATCAAGAAGCATCACCTAATGACCAAGAAAGCAAATAAGGAAACATCGTCGAGCTACAAATAAACCCTCATAGATCTTATTTGACTGAATTTTATGTTTCTCATTCTTATGATGTATATGACTCTGATGGAGAGTCAAGTGACGTAGAACCACAATGCTCCCAGGCACTAGAAGTTGCGCAAGAAGAGGAGGCCCGCCAGGAGGTTAATAAAGAGGCTCCAGTCCATGATGCACATCCTTCACCTGGAGAACAAGTTCAAGAACCTCCTTCGATTTATGATTCATATTATCCAGAGGAGGATGAGATGGTCATGGATGTTCAAAGGGATTGGTTTACCAGCAAGCGGGGAGCAAGCTTCTAGCAACAATTTCTTCTCAAAAAATCTATAGCTGTGGAGCTTAACAATATTTGTGGCTACCTTGACCAAGAAGATATTGGTCAGCAGACATTTCGTGGAAATAAGGCAGCTCCAAAATATTCTTGTTGGTTCTATGACCCTGTAGTTGATTACATGAGCACATTCTTTGGTCAACATCATATGTTGTTTCTGGATTATGCATCAAGCTTTTTATTTTCGGTTTTTTCATGGTGCATGCTTGTTTTTATTTTTAAATTTCAACAGCATGGAGACATTAGGTCTAGCACCCAAATGCTAGCATGGCTCTATTGGAGGGTTGAACTCACTTAGCTGAATTAAGCCTTGTACATAAGTAGGAGTTGTATATCAATAAGCTCACTAGATGATCATTTATTTTCCAGTTGGTATAATTTATTTTTCTGCATTTCAGTTTGATGAGGAAAGGACTCCCTACGGAAAAAGTTTCATGGAGATTTTCTGGTTATATAAGCTAATTATATTTTTAACTCCATGTCCAATGGTGAAGGATACTGGTCTATAGGTTCTAAGCACCTTGCCACCAAGGCACTATCCCCAGTTGGAGCTAATGTTGTCACTCACTGCAAAAATATGTTTTCAGTTGCCCAAAGTGGAAAAGAGTAGAAAAGTTTGCAACCATCTCCCAAACTGCATAATCACTCAAAGCTAAACCGGCTCCTCTCCATTGCATGGTTCTCGGAATGAGCTTTCTAATGGTATATGGAACTCCTCAAAAGGACCCCAGAATCAAAAGATATGGCTTGCTAAATTTGAGGGTTGTGTCAACATTGAAAGGAGGAAAGAATCACAGATCGAAGGTCCGAGCACATATCACAAATTGGTGGATCAGGCAATTGTGAGGCAATCGGCTCTTCGTGTAGCAGAGCTTCAATATCAACTATTGCACATCGACGATCTCTCATCACTGGCACTAAGCACATATCAGCATATCGACAGTCGGGGGTCCATGACACATAGTATATCAATGATCTGAGGTTCCAACGATCCTAGATATTGGCAATCGTAAATGGCAAAGAAAACCAATGATCACCGATCACCAATATCAGAGATTGGAAGTCCCGACATATCGAAGGTCCCGCATATCACATGTCCCACATATTAGTGAGTCCAAGCCATATTGGCGATCAACTATTGTCCTTTCAAAACGTCAACATTAACAAATTTGTGATCAACGAACAGCGATAGTGTTAAAGCATTGGGATTGTGCCTTCAATGTTAAAGTGTCGGGAGGGCCAAAAACATTTAACAGACAAAATCAACGCAAAGCCAAGGGTAGGAAGGCCTTTTTCTCTCTCCTCTAAGAGGGCACGAGGCAAAATATTATTGGATCTGGTAAAGACACGGTGGTGCTAATGTCAGCATGATGTGGTAGTATGGAGGACATGTGGCTTGAATATATGGCATTTTCAAAGGTCCAAAGAGGGCATATCCAGGTGACACGTGTCACCATTCAAGAGGTGCCACGTGGAAGTGATGATATCACTTCGACAATTGCAAATCGAGGGTCGAGGCTTATCAACACTTTGTAACGCAGTGCATACATGGGAAAGTGTGATAAAGGGGCTCCAATATAGGGGCTAGCCCATAGTCACATAAAGAGCTAAAATAACCATGGGCCAAGAATGAAGGGTGACCGATGATCGGTGATCGACAGTTGTGTTGTGCATCAAAAAGGAATCATTGATTGTGAACCTCTGATAAAGGGGCTCGGGGGATGGCCCACGATCACATAAGGGGCCAAGGAAATAATGGCTAAGCACTAATGGGCTATCATAATCGGAGATCGCAAATAAGTTTTGGCTTGAATATGAAAACCCCAATTGCGATATGTTGATCGAGGAGCTCCGATATTTGGCTAAGCACATGGTTTCTAGAGGAACATAAAGGCGATACAACGATGCCCTAATAGCGTGGTACAAAGATTTAAAGGAGGATAGGTCGAAAGCTAAGACTTTGAATAGAGGTATGGAGTAGTTGAAAATCTATATGGTCTAATCCTATAGAAGCCCATACAACAAGAAACGAAGGACTAAACGAGCCACATAAATGAATTCGACTACTTCACTGCACGTCTTTAGACAATAAATGGAGGCATGGGACTCAGGAAGACTTAATGGCTCAACACGGGGCTCCACTAAGATACACAACAAAGGATGACTAGGACATTCTCCATTTCTACTCTATAGCAGGCAACCATAGTCGATTGCTATCGGCTCTAAAGAGAGGTGAAGTCAGGTAGTTAAGATGAAAGCAACAGGAAGTAGCCAACTTGCAGGGAGAGGCACATTAGCACAAAGATGTGGCTTGATTAGGGGCCTTCATAGGAACCACATAGCAATATTTTCCTCCATCATCATTTAGTTTCTCTATTTCTACTTTCCTATAATTTCTAGTATTCTATAATTTCTATATTTCCAAGAATGGAATCAAATCCGAATGAAATCATTGTGGGTAGTAGGGCTATTGCATGCTAAGAGGACTAGTCAATAAGAAAATTGGTCCTTGGCTGAGATATTTTGTAACTATTGATTCAAATCCCCCCCCTTCTTTGTATAAATAAGGGGGAAAACGCGTAATATAGGTTCCTAAATTCTGCATCTAGAGTGGCCCAAATTCTATGGTTCCAGCTTGGTTCTAATCACCTTTTCATAAGGGACTCATGGGATATATTGCTGGATGTAAATGGATTGGTGAATGGGACTTGTTTTTAAGATTAATGAAACTCTTTGGTGATTCCAATCATGGAAATTCATAGTATGTTTTCCCCTTTGTAAATCTCATTTCATATGTGTTTTTATTTCTCTGAAATAGTGTAATGAAGTTGTTAAAGGTTTCTCTCTGATTCATGGATTTATCTAGGCTATTAAATATTGAACAATACCTGTGTATAAGACAAAGTTACTTATGTTAGTCAATAACCTACAGTACATGTGTACTAGACAGATTTACTTGTGTTATTCAATTAACCTGCAGTACCTATATGAGCACATATTTACTCATGTTGTTTGGTGATAAAGGTACCCATGAGGTATATGGCATGAAACATTGACTAGTGCTCCACTCTTTCTG
>APFE030123743.1:0-25777 GCA_000404065.3 Pinus taeda
AACGCTCTGGGATTCGCTCCCAAACCAGGGGCTTCTGAAAATGTCGCTCCCGCTCCCAAGTAACCTTGCTTACAACAATTCTTCTTCAATTAGCAATCACTTTATCCAATAAATTTAATCTTCCAATGACAATAAGCAATTGTAGATAGAACAATATCCAAAAGAAATAGAAAGCAATCAAGAACAAGAACAAGAGAGACACAAGATTTGGTCAAAGACCAGGGAAAAACCCATAACGGGGAAAACCCTTTCAAAATTATTTCTCTATTAGATTGTCATCAAATGTTCAGCGATACAATATTTCAATTCATCAACAATAAGTCAAAGTCAAACCTTTGACAATCCCAAACATCAATCAACCAATATCCAATGAGAGATGAGCCCAAAAGTCAAATCTGGTCCAAAGTCAAAGTCTGTTATTCTAGCCAAAGTCAATAGTAGTCAACCAGTCCAAAAATCAATGGTCAAAGTGCCTCCAAAAGATTCGGTCAAAGCAGCATCAAATTTGGCCTTTAAAAATTGGTCAACTGAGGTCAAAACAATCAAAATGCTGCCCACACAAATTCAGTAAGGTCAACCTTTGACCTGCAGAAACCCTAGTTGCAGGGCTACAGTCAACGCTGGTCAAACAGCCCAAAAAAATTCAGTCACAAGAGAAGTCAACTCGACCTCCAAGAACAGATCCAAATTCAGTCAAACCATGTCAAAATATGCCAAGTCAATGCTGGTCAAATTGTCCCAACCAAAAAATCAACACATAAAACAGAAAATGCCTCCTTCCCTTTGCATGTGTGTGCTCGGAACTCCTTGTACAAACCAAACCAATCAAGAGAGAGAAATGTGATGTCTTGGTGATGCTCCAAAGTGATGTGACATGATGTGTATTTATATGTGGTGCAGGAGACCCAATTTGTCCTTTAGGCCGACCTGTACTTTTGTGCACATGTGCGCTTCACTTTAAAAATAATCTTTTTCCTTGACCAAATTAAATTCTTCCAAGGGCTAGTAGGGGCTTCTATGGATGAAAAACGCTCTCCAATGGAGGGAATTTGTCCTTGAGCTGCCAAATTAACACTCCCTCTCAGCTAGGGAGAAATTTCCAACTGCATCATGAATCTAATCTCAGAAATCTCATCATCATCATCATTGAATCAAGTCATATCTCATCTCTGATCATCTCTGCTCATTTGTTGAACACTCTTGAATATAAAGAAGAAGCATCATCATAGGGGAGCTCAAGCTACCACCCTATATCCAAGGACAATATGTGAGATACAATTTACTGGGCAAGGATCACAACCATCCCATTGTCTAATGACAATAGACCAGATACAACTTGCCATTAGAAGTAAGGATCACATCCATCCTATCGTTTGCTAATCTCCCCACCTTGATCCTCAAGAACCAAGTGGTAGAACACCTGCACTCCATCACTTGAGCGAGATACCACTTGCCATGAGAGGCAAGCATCATAACCATCTCAAGTATCCTCACCCTTTGGCCAGATGGGTGGAAATCTCAACAAGCCCAACTTGTGGGTAGCATGCATATTGGGGTATACTTTATCTAGTCCAAACATAACAGGGGGGGATATCCAACTTCCCATAAATGGAAAAGATCACACACACCCTATGTGACAATAGATGAGATACTACTTATAGCAAGGGGTAAGGATCACAACCATCATATTGTCCAATGATCTCTTAACCCCAGGAGCTCTCTGGCTCCATTCCTCCCATGGGCTCAAACAAGGAGGAAGATCATAGCTCAATGTCCTTGATCAACCAGGACAGTTTCCCGAGAGGATCACATCCATTAATTCAAGTTGCTCTCCGAAGACCAAGAACTTCCCTTTCATCAAAGCCTTGGTAAGAATATTTGTTACCTGCTCATTAGTCGAAATTTGATGGAGTCTTATGTTGATTTGCGGTAGCATCGGATGTGTTCTAGCCACGAAATTTGGTGGAGAGGTTGGGGCACATGAGATATCCAATACCCAAAAAGGGTTTGGGCAGATTCTAAACAGTTTAGGAGATATTAAAATAATTAATATTTTTAATGGAGTCCCTTAAGTCTAAACTTAGGGAAATTAAAATATTAATGTGGATTAATATAAAACTGTGTTGGAATGGTCCAAAAGACATGGATCAAGCCAGATCTAATCTTAGCCGTTGATTAGGGACTTAATCTTGGCCGTTGATATGTCAACAAGAAAAGTATAAGAGGGGGCTTTAGGGTCACTTGGAGAGGACACCAGATGATCAATCATTCTATTCTCTGGAGCGGGGTTCGCTAAGAGAGATAGAATCAGTGATCGAAGTTGCAGCTGAGGGGCATTGAATACAGAAAGACAGAGAGATAGAGATAGTGTTGAGAGATCAGCGCAGAAGCCAGAAAGAATAACGCAGTAGTAGCCAGGGCTCACGCAGGGCCACGCAAAGGGCCAGAAGGCTAACGCAGGGCCTCCGGAGCTTGATGCAAACCCAGTCAGGGTGACACAGGGCTAGCGCTAGGCAGAGAGAGGCTAATGCAGTCCAGAGAGAGGTTGACGCTAGGGTTTCTAAAGCAGATTGGAGCTAAGGAACTGCCGGAGGGTTTATCCGGGGTTTCAGCCGGGATATTTGTCTCAGACTGAGAGGTACTACTGCCAAGGAAATTCTCTGTTGGGTAAGTCAGATTTGGCACCCAGATTGTACTGTGAAATTGCTTAATAAGAAAACCCTCAGATAACTGCACCGGTTTTCCCGCATTGGGTTTTTCCGGGCACATTGGTCCAAAAATAATGGTGTCATTTTGTGTGCTTGTTTCTGTTCCCTTCAGTTGATGATCTGTAATATGTTGAGCATGCACTAGTGTTTATTTTCAATATTTACAATGTATACAACTTGTTAAGTAACAGAACAAGTAGGTAGGAATAAATCAGTAAAGTGCATGGAGGGTTTCTAACAAGTAGACTTAGAAACTTCAACATGGTATCAGAGCGTGGTTGCAAATCACAGAAGAACTGAAGACATTAGCCGAGCTGAGCAATAGCAACAGAAAAACAGTTGTCTCGAGTGACATAAGTTGTTTCTAACAGAGCAGCAACAAAGGAAGTGTGACGCAGTGCTTGCGTCATCAAGGGTGAGCCAGGAAGAGGCAATGCAGAGGCTAAGGGAGGCAAAGGGAGACTCACACAAAGACACACAAAAGCTAGGAGGTTTGACGCAGTTGGCTGAGGAGGCCAGGTTGTTGGTGCCAGGATTGCGCAGAGCCTAGGAGCTCTCACCTTCAAGTTGCTAGGTTTTAGGAGGCTGTGGGAAAGTTGCAGAGTAGAGCTAGTGAGGTACTATAGTCAGAATAGTACGTGACAGGGCAAGGCCAAGAGGAGGGAGTTGCTACCGAGGGTTTCTGGCTAAGAAATCTGGATCAGTGGTGCGGTTGCACAGACGATCAGAGTAGGGGACATCTCGACATCGGCAGAAGGATTTCCAGGAGGGAAATAGAGACTCAGAAGGAGTCACATCGAGAACTTCTAGGAGGGAAGTAGAAGAGCATCATGGCACTACACGAAGTAAGAGACTAGGACAGGCTGGACAGAGTGTTAAACTTCGCAGTCTAGAAGGCCAGAATCTTATCTGTACTTCACAGAAATCGTGTCAAGCACTTCGCCTTGAAGACGATAGCTATCCCAGTCGACCCAGCTGAGAACGACAAGTACGAGGAGGCAATGGCGAGGGCCAAGAGCATCATCCTTAACGGGATCAAGGACCATGTAGTACCACACATTGCCAAGAAGGAAACGGCAAATGAGATGTGGAAGGCCCTAAAGAAATTGTACCATCATACTTTTGTGTAGAGAAGAATGTTAATAGAAAATCAGTTGAGGTCATATCAGATGAAGAAGGGAGAACCGATTGACACCTTCCTCGGAGGACTGAATGAGATCCGAGATCAGTTGACTATCATAGAAGCCACGCCAGAACAGGAATTGATGGTGAAGACAGCCCTGAATGCAGTCTCAGAAGACTGGGAGGTATTTGTCCAGAGTATACTGGGCAAAGGGACACTTCGACCTTGGGATGAGATGTGGGCGACTCTTTGCCAAGAAGAGATCAGACAGCAGTCAAAGGTGGGAAGCAGCAGTAAGGGGGTCAGAGTCAAAAAGGAAGAGGAGGAAGATGTTGCCCTAGCATATGAGGGAAAGCAAGAAAAGCAAAAGAAAAAGGATCTCTCCAAGATCAAGTGCTTCCACTGTGGGGAGTTGGGTCATCATGCGAGCTAGTGTCCAAGGAAGAAGAGTAAGGGAGAGTCTTCCAAGACTAAAGCAGCGCCAACAAGCACAAAGAGGGAAGTAGAGACAGAGAATGGTTGTGCCATGAGTGCACACGCACCACTTGAGCGGAACTGGGGAGACATCGAGTTGTAGTTAGGCGGACTACAAGCGATGAGGGGCAGGATCCTCAAGGTACCCAGCCTCTTGGATTAGACCTTGCTACAGGAGCCCCGAAGAGGAGTAGCAGCACTAGCTAATGTGTGGAGAGACGAATGCGGATGAAGCGGCAGAGAGAGCAACAGTGCAGGAGTCCCGAGACAGCGCGAGGCCAGCAGGCTGCAACAGTGCGAGAGGCACAGGAGTGTTGCACTAGTGGAGGATTGCACAGAGAGGTGTGCAACGGTGCAAGATGCAAGGAGTTGTTGCCGCAGCGCAGAGGTTAGAGAGGGAGCACTTGTCAGCGGCAGAGGGAGCTTCAACATTAGGACGGTCTCTAGCCCAACAGAGAGGTCAGAATTGGGAGATCAGTTACTTACTTCTCAATAACTAAGTTGCAGTGCAGTAGTGGGCAGCATGATGAGAGGAAATGCAGTGCAGATGCAATAATGGCACTGGCAGAGCCATGGGCAACAACACGGATGCACAGGGAGTTGTCGTATAGATGCAGCAGTGGCAATGGCAGAACCATGGGCAACAGTACTGGATACAGCAGTGCAGAGGATGGTGGGCAGCAGGCCTAGCATTAGCACAGGGACTGATGCCAGATGATCAGAGTAATACTCAGTGAGGAGTATTGCTAGAGCACAATCCTCGCTAAGAGGGAGTGTTGATTTGTGGTAGCATCAGATGTGCTCTAGCCACGAAATGTGGTGGAGAGATTGGGGCACATGAGATCTCCAATACCCAGAAAGGGTTTGGGAAAATTCTAAACAGTTTAGGAGATATTAAAATAATTAATATTTTTAATGGAGTCCCTAAGTCTAAACTTAGGGAAATTAAAAAATTAATGTGGATTAATATAAAATTGTGTTACAATGGTCCAAAACACATCGATCAAGCCAGATCTAATCTTAGCCGTTGATTAGGGACTTAATCTCAGCCATTGATATGTCAACGAGAAAAGTATAAGAGGGGGCTTGAGGGTCACTTGGAGAGGACACCAGATGATCAGTCATTCTATTCTCTAGAGCGGGGTTTGCTAAGAGAGATAGAATCAGTGATCGAAGTTGCAGCTAAGTGACATTGAGTACAGAGAGATAGAGAAGCAGAGATAGTGCTAGGAGATCAGCGCAGGAGCCAGAAAGAGTGACACAGTAGCAGCCAAAGCTCACACAAGGCCACACAGAGGGAGGCAGAAGTTGCACAGTGCTTCAAAGAGGCCAGCATTGCTAAGGCAGAGGGCCAAAAGGTTGACGCAGGGCCTCCTGAGGTTGATGCAGACCCATTCGGGGTGACACAGGGAGAGGCATTGGGTAGAGAGAGGTTGATGCAGTCCAGAGAGAGGCTGACGCTGGGGTTTTTGGGGCAGATTGGAGCTGAGGAGCTACCGGAGGATTTATCCGGGGTTTCAGCCAAGACATTTGTCTCTGACTGAGAGGTACTACTACCAAGGTAATTCTCTATTTGGTAAGTCGGATTTGGCACCCAGATTGTACTTTGAAATTGCTTAATAAGAAAACCCTCAGATAGCTACACTGGTTTTCCCAAATTGGATTTTTCCAAGGACATTGGTCCAAAAATAACAATGTCATTTTGTGTGCTTGTTTCTGTTTCCTTCAATTGATGATCTGTAATATTTTGAGCATGCACTGGTGTTTATTTTCAGAATTTACATTGTAAATAACTTGTTAAGTAATGGAACAAGTAGGTAGGAATAAATCAGTAAAGTGCATGGAGGGTTTCTAACTAGTAGACTTAGAAACTTCAACATCTTATGGCTCCTTTCTGCACCATGTCTCGAATATAGTGATACCGGATCTCAATATGCTTGGACTTGTCATGAAACACAAGATTCCCTACCATCAAATCCCACTCTTGTTGTTGCAATATGTTACCGTCGTATCCAAAACCTGATCAAACAACTCTCCAAAGAGCTTCCTCAACCATACTGCCTCACAGCTAGACATACTAGCAACAATATATTATGCCTCATTCGTGCTTAAATAAACATACTTTTGCTTCCTACTCATCCAACATATCATGGCAGAACCCAAACTAAAGAAACATCGTGATGTGCTCTTCCTATCAATAAAATTTCCAACCTAGTCAGCATCAATGTAACAATGTAGCCTCACATCTCTAGCAGTATATCTCAAACCAAGATTAATCATCCCATGCAAATATCTCAGCACATGCTTAGCAGCGACCCAATGTGCATGAAGACGCTCAATCATGAATTGACTCAAAGTGTTAATTGCAAAACATATCTCTGGATGAGTGTTCACAAGGAACATCAATGCCCCAATCCATTGTCGATACCCAGGGATTCACCAAGTCAGGTCCAACAACTTCTCCACATAGCTTCTCAAAGCTCATCTCCATCAGTGTCGACATGGACTTGCATTCTACCATTCCAAATCTTTCTAGCCAATTCACAACATATTTTCCTTATGGAAGGTAAATCTCACTGAGCCTTTATCACACCTTTAAACCCAAGAAGTAATGCATCAATCCTAGGTCTTTCATTTCAAATTCAAAGGCCAACTCCCTCTTGCACTCGAGTATCAAAGGCTCACTACCTGTCAAGAATAAGTCATCAACAAATAAAACCAAAATAAGAGGAATACCTTGGACCACTCTGAAGTAAAGGTTCGAGTCGGCATTGCTTCTTGTGAATCCAAGCTTCATAGGGTAACTATTGATACAAGCATACCAAGCTCTAGGGGCTTGCTTCAATCCATAGAGTGCCTTCGTCAACCTGCAAACGTGAGTATTCTTATCATGCACTTCAAAACCCTATGGTTGCTCAACATATACTTCTTCCTGGAGTATGCCATGTAGAAATGCAGCCTTCACATCCATTCGATGAAGAGTACATCCTTCACTCACAACAAGGGCAACAATAGATCGAATAGTAGTAAAGAGGGCAACAGGTGCAAATATATCATCATAATCCTCTCCTTATTTTTGGGAGAAACCTCTAGCCATGAACCTCGCCTTATATTTCTCAATACTTCCATTAGCTCCATGTTTGATCTTGCACAACCATTTAGAAGTCACAACAAACTTCCCATCGTGTCTTGGAACCACTTCCCACACATTATTCTTCATAATATATTCGTATTCTTTGGCCATTGCATCTTTCCAAACCTATTCTTTCATTGCTTCTTCAAAGGTGGGAGGCTCACTCTGTATTATGGTGCTCCTAGCTACAACATATCCCTGGAACTTACTTTCTCTCAAGGTTCCTTTGGCAGCAGCATGTCTTTCAGCATCTTGTAAAGTATCACGACGTCAATGCGGTCTCTTTGTGGCAAGGGGATCACATGGAGGAGGATCCAAAGGGTCCATAGGTTCCATGGGATCATTAGCAACATATTTCTCGGGTTCAGGCACAGAAGGACCTTCTAGTAGGTCTATGACATCATCCTTTTTTTCAACAGGGAGAGGTGGAGGAATGTCCCTTGCTTTCCAAGGGAAACATCTTCATTGCAAGTCACATCCCAACTAAACTCGATGTTCCTTTGACTAGGAACATATATTCTAAAGATGACTTATCAAGATGTGTTCAATAGAAACAATCTCTAGGAGCATTCACCCTTTCACACATGACACATGAGATGATGCAATATTGCAAAAGACTAAATTTCCACAATTTCGCATAAGAAAAGCAGTAAATTTCAAATCTAGTATAGCGAAATCCCAGCAACATCAATGTATTTAAGTAAATAACAAGAATAGACATGAAAATATTACTTACATGTGTAAAGAATATATCCAATCACCAAATTATGCCAATAATGAAGCTCCAAGAAAAGAGAGAGATATCCAAACATCAAAATTCATCCATTACATCCAAAATCCTCCAAAAGGGATAGCGAAAATCTCACAAGAGATAAGAACCCAATCCAAGTGATGATGATGAAAATGAATCATCTCACTTCTATTTATACACTCTATAATGAATTCGATTTAGCTAAATTGGCCTAATTGAACCCCTAAAATAAAATAATGTGCATAATAACAATACTTTTGGTGACAAGCCCACCAAATAGCTCAATAACATAATAAGAAGCCTCTCAACAGGATCGAATGATGAACAAAGCGAGTCGTTGGGCCTTTGAGGAGGCCTAATGAAGTCCAAGGGGTGCCATGATGTAGAAATGGACTCCGAACATAGTGGACAAGGAGTTGGCCCCTTGTTTTCCAAGCAAGAACCTATGGTGCTCCCAAGTGGGTGTGGAGGCATAAGGACATCCTCATGGGTCTCCAAGTGGATCAAAAATGCCTGTAGACCATCTTTAAGGGCTAGGATGATCACATAATCCCTCCCTCCGTAGCGGACGACCTCCTCTGTACCTTGGAACATTTGCCAAGTGTGTGATGCATGCATAGAGTCGACTGGGCATGGTGGACCAGGTACATCATCCTCATCCAAAAGATGGAACAAGAGAAATCAACGAGCAGTTTTGGGGATCCATGAAGTAATCTCTACTATGGTGGAGGCCCATGGATCACAACGCTCACCATACAAGTGCGAATGTGGCCCTCTGGAGAGATAGGACCCTGTGTAGGGAGGCTAAGCCCCAAATGGAGACCCTCCTGCAAACCTTGCATAAGATTCAATATGTCGCCTTAACCTCCAATACAAGATATCATTAGAGTAATCAAGTAAAACAACTTACAAGTCATGGGATCAATGGAGCACTTCATGGTGGCATGCCCTTCCATAGTGGGCTTTGGCATGTACAAGTGTCTCCAAGCTTAATAGGGGAGTAACCAAGGACCCTATTAAGTGGTTTCAGCCTTTAAAGGGGGACAGGTCCATGGTACATCCTTCAAGTGGTAGGTGGAAAATGATATAATAATGGAACGGAGTGTGAATCAGGGGAATCATCCAAACCACATGTTAAGGTGCAAGGGTAGATATAGTAAGGGAAGCCCACACTTGGGTATATGAGTGTAGGAGGGAGCAAATTGTGGTGCATGAGTTACCTCAGCCTTTGTTTTTCCACCCTTCTTCATATGCCTTTTATATTTGATTGATTTTTCTCTATAACTACTCGAGGCTCCAAGGGATGAGAGCATGATGTATAATATGTAGCAGTGGATACCCCCTTAAAGTGGGGCAGTTCATCGTCCACCAGGGGTTGGGACAATCATGAGTTCCTTAATCATGGAGGGGGGCTCAACTAGGGCCCATAGGAACCAAGATGATGGCCATGGATAAGGGGTAGAGCTCATGTTTGGCTTTTGCCCAGGTGCTAAAATTCTATGTCCTAACCATTTTTTGCATTTTGTGGTATATTTCCTATTGAGAGTGGCCAAATTATGTTTTTTATTTTCTTTTTAGTTGAATCAACCTCTAGGGCATCGTTCCAAGCCCGACCCAAGGTGTGGACAAGGGGAGGGGAAGGTTAACCCTATGTGGACCCAATGGACACATGTGGACCTAGATGGGAAAAGAGATGACTGAGACCAAAATGAGTGGAAGGGGAGTAATTTAGGTGGTATCGGAAAGTGGGACCATGCAACCAAAATCGGGATTTCCCATGTAGTGCCATCCCTAAAGCTAATGGCCAGTAAAGGAGATCCCACGGGACTAGGATACAAGGGTAACCACAAAATCAAGCAGTGGAGACAAGAATACGGACCTAACCCTTTCTGTCCGCCAAATCCCCCCACCAATCCATGCCCAAAAGAACCCATAACACTTAAGAAAAATTACTCAACTATACTAACGAAAAGCCATACCTTTGGGGTCAGGAGGCCCACCTTCAAACATCCAATCATGACAACTAGTCGAGGGACCACATGGCTGGCTCAGGGGGTGAAGACAATGGCACATCGAGCTATCTAGTGGCTGCAAGGGGCTACTAGTTGTCAGCTGAGGACCATCTAGGAGAAAATATTTCTCCTATATATGCTACCCACAAGTGGTGGGTAACATCTGGCTCCAACTAGGACATGATCTCTCGGAAAGTGCGCGAAGCTACTCGAACGGGAGGTCATGAAAACACCAACAATCTCTTGCTACCGTAGACCTGTTACCTGCACATATCATAGACCAAGCACACAGGGAAGCATGTTTTGTGGTTTCTTATTATCACTTGTGCTTAGTATTAGGTCGTAAAGATCAACACGAACTTAAAGTACAAATTTAATCTAAATGCAACTAATCTATCATAAGAATGTCATATGATGTTAGTTCTAATGAGGACATCAGCATGCAATGCATCCTACCCAAACATGCATATAATATAATGTCAAGTATCAAGGAAAGGGGCGATACGACTTAACTTGACCGGTTGCGGCCAAAGTTCGTCATTAAGTTTTGCAATGTATTAATAATCTTCCCCAACTTTCTCATGAACCCTGACAAGTATTGGATTTTTATATACCAAGACCACATCCCCAACATTGAATCCCCTTTTGGGCTTCCATCTTTTGTTTGCTTTGTGATTTGGTGACTTGAGAATATGGACTTCTTGTGAAGGGAGAATGGGAGAAGGCTTCTCAATCTCATGTGTCTTGTAATATGGGATAGATCCTGGCTTGACCACATGAGTAGGGTATGTAGGCTCTCTATAAAGAATGAAGGGGGTTCCATCAGATTGTGGAACAGCGGCATATGACAAGTCCATTTGGAGATGGCCTCCAACAATGGCTCCCCATTTCCTTGATAGCAGCATCCCCCATACATCAGGGATATCTATGACCACAACATCCATAAACAATGATATATCGGGGTTCGTAGCCAAAGAAACCTTAAGATCTTTTATGAGGTCCTCTACTTCTACAAGTTTGGAGTTAAAGCCACACACCTTTTTATATTGTCGAGTGATGTTAAGACCCAATTGCTTCATGACTTTTACTAGCATGATATCTGCAGAAGCTCCTGAATCTAACATGCAATTATGTAACAAAAAGTCATTTATGGCCAAGGTAAGTATGAATGGCAAATTTTGTCGCAATGGGCAAATGACCATCGGTTTGGATCTTTCGCTATCCACAAATGTGTCCCAAGAGCATTCCCTAGCAAATTTAGAATCTAAATCATCCCAAAGAAAGTGGAATTCCTTAATCACATGGTACAAAAACCCTGTTTTTTGCTACCTACGTAGTTCCCTAGTTAATTTTTGTGCATACGCAGAGAAGACCATTAAAAGATGTGCATAAGTACACATTGTCTTACACTATGACCTACGAACACGACTCAACGAATGTAAAAATAAAAAGTAAAGTCTAGAAGCATTGTTGGTAGCATCTATCCCAACCAACAAGCTTTGAATGGGTGCCTATTCAGTCTTGATCCCTCCCATCATGGAGTATCTCCTCTTCCTTTGTGGAACCCCTATCCCACTATTAGTGGATCTCATCCCTTAGAGAATGGATCCAAAACTTCCCATTCTTGGCCTATAAAGCTACTACAGCTCTGAGGCTTGGGAGACGACTGTTGGAAGTAGGTTTATGCTGTTGGAATAAGGTTGGAAGGCTATTCTTGCAAGGGAAAGGGTTGGTGATTGTAGAAGGGACTTGCAACATCAAGGCTACATGGTTGTAAGGATTTTCTTCAGTGTATTAATATAAAGGCAATTGTTCTTTCTCAATTACATCTCTGTTGATCTAATTTGTAGGATTCCTTGATCAGGATTTCCATGTAGTGCCATCCTTAAAGCTAATGGCCAGTAAAGGAGATCCCGTGCAGGGAATCAATTGTAGAATTGAGGCTTCTGTGATCCATCATATTTATAAGAAGATTTCGGCGTAAATCACATTAGGTAAGACATTTGCCGACGCGTTTCGAACCAACCAGTGTGGTTCATCGTCAAGACAAGTTGAAGAAACAGATCCAGCTCAACATGTTAAATAGTCAGACCAGAGAATCCAACGGCTAATTTTGACTAAATGACCCAGGTCAAAATTAATTAAATATTATTAATATTATAAATTTATTATTGTTATTATTGGTTTATTAATATTTAATAATATTATGTTATTATATTCTTATAATATATTATTATTAATTTATAATTAAATCAGGTGAAATGTAAGTAAATCCAGGTTAGTTTCAAAAAAAAAATTTAATTTATTATAATATTCAATTATATATAATTCATTTTAATATTATTATTAATTATTATTATTAAATTATAATTTATTTTATTATTAGGCTTAACCCTGAAGACATTCTGGTCAGCTTCGATGTGGTCTCCCTGTATACTTGTATCCCTATTAAGAAGGCCTTGGAAGTGATTTATCACCTGACTGATCCCGATACCGCTCATCTGGTGGAGATTTGTCTAACTTCCACTTTCTTCTGTTTCGAGGGTGAGGTCTTTGAGCAGACATGTGGTGTGGCTATGGGTTCCCCTCTTTCCCCGATTGTTGCGAACCTCTTTATGGAGGATTTCGAAGCCAAGGCTCTAGCCTCGGCTCGTCTTCTTCCCAAGCTTTGGAAGAGGTATGTGGATGACATTAAGGTCATTTGACCCCATGGCCAGGAGGAGCTTGATCGTTTCTTCGATCACTTGAACAATCAGTCCTCCGCCATTAAATTCACCATGGAAAAAGAGAATGAGGGTTGCCTCCCTTTCCTGGATATTCTTATTTCGAAGAACAAGGACGGCTCTCTCTCCCACTCCGTGTTCCGTAAGAAAACGCATACTGAACAGTATCTTCATGCCGATTCCCATCATTTCCCTGCTCAGAAAATGGGTGTTCTCAACACCCTCGCTACGCGTGCCCTTAAGATTTCTGATAAAGCGAGTTTGGAGAAGGAGAGATCCCATCTCCTGGATGTATTTGTGGAGAATTGATATAGTAGGCACCTTGGTCAGAAGGCTTTTCTCAAAGCCTCCAGAAATGCGTTAATCAAGAAAGAACCAAGGGAGCACCGTCTAGGTGTCCATCTCCCTTATATCCAAGGAACCACGGACAAGATTGCTCGGATCCTTAAGAGATTCGATGTTCCCTCGACCTTCAGGCCCCTCAACACCATCCGAAACTCCCTCTGATCCGTAAGGATCCCGTGAACCCTAAGGATATGAAGGGTGTTTATTTGATCCCATGTTCTTGTGGGACACCCTATATAGGGGAAACGGGGCGCTCCATCCAGCAGAGGATTAACGAACATGTGGCCGACCTGAAACATGGTAGAACCAAGTCTTCAGCGTTAGCAGAACATGTGGATAATACCAAGCATCAGGTCTGTATTGAGGAGGCCAAAGTCGTGGCCAAGGTTGCTCAGTTCCATTGTCGTAAATTCAGGGAAGCCATTGAAATCGAAAGAAGGCCTATTAATCTCAACAAAGATGATGGTTGGAAGATCAGTAGATCTTGGATCCCTGCCCTTTCGTCCTAGTTTCCTTCTTTGTTTCCGTTTCAGTCCCTTTCCTGTCTTCCCCTTTCTGTCGTGATTTGGGTGTTTTTATTCAATATTTTGATGGTTTTATTTATGTATTTATTTGTTTATATTTTACTATTATTATTATATTTTATCACATACAGGTTATTCATATCATTTATTATGTATTTTTTATTTGTAGTGCTTTGGTTCATTTTATTTCAATATGTAATTTACTCTTTTATTCATTTAATAGTTAATTACTATGTATTTTTTCTAGCAATGTGGCGATGTTCTGTATATTTTTATTATTAATGATTACTTTTTGGTTTACATTATTTTTTAGTATATTATATATATATATTATATATATATATATATATACTATATATATATATATAAATATATATATAATTATTATTTATTTACCTTATTCATTATTTATAATAGTAAATATTAAGGGATTAGTAAATATAATGATTATATTATGTATACATTGTTAGTACGAAATATGAACTTATTTAGTATTCATTTATTATCATTATATTTTAATATGGAGTGGGTTCTTATTTTTATTTACCTATTGATTTATTTATTTATTTATTTACTATACTTTATATTGTTATTATACAATGGTATATATTAATATTCTATCTCTCTGATATTCGAACTCCTTTCTCCGTTTTTTCATATTAACTATTTTTATTGACTTTTCTCCTTTGATTGTAGTTATATTTGTATAATTAAGTATTGTATTAAAATCATTTTTAAACTAACCTTAGGTAATTATGGGACTTATTTACCCATTTTATCTTTGTTCCAAAAGGATAATGATCAATATGAGGGTTAAAGGTGTTTTATATATAATTATTTTTTTTGAACTTAAATAAATAAACTTTCCTATTACTATTTAATCTAATTAGGACATATATATATAATATATATATATATATATATATATATATTATATAATATATGAATAAATAGATTTATATATTATTATTTAATAAATTAACCTAATTAATTCTCAGAACTAACCATGAATTTATTATTTTTACCTAAATTAACTTTTTCCATAAAATAAATTATAATTTAAATAAAAAATATATTATTAATATTAATATTAATATAATATTAAAATGAATTATATATAATGAATTATTATTAATAAATTTATTTATTTTTTTAAACTAACCTGGATTTACTTTTTACATTTTTCCACCTGATTTAAATTATAAATTAATAATAATAATATTAATAAGAATAATAATAACAATAATAATATTAAAAATATTAATAATAACAATAATAATATTATAATATTAATAATATTTAATTAATTTTGACCTAGGTCATTTAGTCAAAATTAGTCGTTAAATTAGCTGTTGGAATCTCTGGTCTGACTATTTAACATGTTGAGCTGGATCTGTTTCTTCAACTTGTCCTGACGATGAACCACACTGGTTGGTTCGAAACGCGTCGGCAAATGTCTTACCTAATGTGATTTACGCCGAAATCTTCTTATAAAAAAGGAGATCCGACGGGACCAGGATACAAGGGTAACCACGAAATTGGGCAGTGGAGACAAGAGTACAAGCCTAACCCATTCTTTCTGCCAAATCCACCCACCAATCCATGCCCAAAAGTGCCCATGACAAGCAAGAAAAATTACTGAACTATACCAATGAAAATCCATACCTTTGGGGTCAGTAGGCCCACCTTCAAACATACAAACATGACCAGTGGTCGAGGGACCACATCGCTGGCTGAGGTGGTGGAGACAATGGCACATTGAGTTATCTGGTGGCTGCAAGGGGTTGTTGGTTCCTGGTTGAGGACCATCTAGGAGAAAAAAATTCTCCTATATACACTACCCACAGGTGATGGGTAACAAGTCCTCTACTTCAAATCCCTGAGGCTACGCAATGTATACTTCTTCTTGTAACATGCCATGGAGGAATGTTGTATTCACATCCATTTGATAATGGTCCATCTGTGACTTGCAGCAAGGGAAACTATTGAATGAATGGTAGTGTATCGAGCCACAGGAGCAAATATATCATCATAATCTTCTCCCGCTTTCTGGGAGAATCCTTAGGCCACGATCCTTACTATATATTTCTCAATGCTTACATCGACTCCACGTTTGATCTTGAATAGCCATTTTGAAGTCACTACAAATTTCCCCTTCGGTCTCGGCACAACATCCCTTATGTCGTTCTTAATAATTGATTTGTATTCTTTGGCCATAGCATTGTTCCAAACATGTTCTTTCACGGCTTCTTCAAAGGTGTGAGGCTCAACTTGAATCATATTACTCATTGCTACAACATATCCCTGGTACCTGCATGGCTTCTTGCTTTCTCTAAATGTTCCACAAGCAGCAGCATGTCTCTCAGCATCTTTCAGTGTATCACGAAGCCAAAGTGGCCTCTTCCTAGCAGGAGGATCCAAAGGGTCCATGGACTCCGCGGGATCATCAACAATGCCTCTTTCAAATTCAGGAATGGAAGGAACTTCTAAAATATCCATATCATCACTCTTCTTTTCCGGAGGATTGGGCGAAGGAAGGTCCCTTGTTGTCCCAAGGGAAGCATCTTCATTGAATGTTACATCCCCACTAATTTCAACCTTCCTATGACTAGGAATATATATTCTAAATGCTTTAGAATCTTCACAATATCCAACAAACGTACCTTTTCTTCCAGACGCTCCCAGCTTGTTTCTTTTATCCCAGCACATGAAAATATACGAGGCAACCAAATATACGGAGGTGACCAACATCAGACTTGATACCTTTGAACACTTCTTCGAGAGTCTTGTTGTCCAATGCTTGATGAGGGACCCTATTCTGAACATATACCGCAATATTCCTCGCTTAACTCCAAAGGAACTTCAGCAACTTTTGATCATGGAGCATGGCTCGGGAAGCTTCCATAATAGACTTGTTCTTTCTCTCGACTAATTCCATTTTGTTCGGGGTTATAGCGCACAATGGTCTCCTTCTTGATACCTTCCTTCTTGCAAAAATATATGAACTCATTTGAGATGTATTCTCCACCGTTGTCGAACGTGAAGATCTTAATTTTCTTCCTTGTTTGATTTTCGACCAAGGCCTTGAATTCTTTGAACATCTTAAAGGTCTCATCATTGTGCTTCAAGTAATATATCCAAGTCTTCCTTGAGAAAGCATCAATGAAGGTAAAATAGTAGAGACGGCCACCAAGTGAATGTACAAGCATCGGACCACATATATAAAAATGAATGACTTGGAGGATGTCGATTGTCTTGTTCTTGCTAGAGGGGAATGGTACCCTTGTCTTCTTCCCGCTGGCACATCCAGGACATACTCCATCATGTTGAGCTTGAACATCGGGGATCCCAGAAACCAACTTCTTCAATTTTGGAAGGGCTTCATAGTGGAGATGAGTCGATCTTCAATGCCACAACTTGCTTTGATGATTTGTATCATGGACCATCGCTAGAAGGGGTCTTCCAGTGACTCTATAGAGTCCTTTAAATCTTGATCCCAATTTGAATGCATCTCTCATAGAGGATCCAACAGGCCAAGTAAGTACTTTAACTTGGATGAAAGGAACTCTCATTCCTTTGTCTTCCAAAGCAAATATAGAAACCAAATTCTTCTTCAACCCTGACACATACATCACATCATGGAGCAACATAGATTCCCCAGAATCCAAATGAAATTTAACAGACCCAAATCCTTTGACAAGATGAATGGAGTTGTCTCCAAGAACAATTTTCAAACTAGCCTCCCTCTCCACCAAATTAGAAAGAACTTCCTTATACCCAGAGAAATGATGAGAGGCCCCACTATCCACCAACTAACTATCCCAAGTATCCGGAGGAGAGGAACTACAAAGTGCAAAAATAAGGATATATTCAACTAGATTTGCACCATTACTTTCATACCTAGTATTTCTTGACTTCTTTTGAGGACGAAGCCTTCTTTACGATCACTTGGAGCATCTCTTCTTCTTTTATCATCTCTTCCATTACGATCATTTCTTCAATCATCTCCTCTTCTACGATTTTTGAACCCATTTTGTTTGCCTCTAATGTTGCATCGTGGACCATTGTTCTTCTCAGGGAAGTCTCGAGCATAATGTCCTTTCTTGTGACAATTATAGCATTCAATGTGCGATGTTTCTCTTTCATTCCTTCTCTTTGAATTTCAAGGAGGAGGCTTCCTTGAATTTGAAGACCGTCCTTTTCCTTTCTTTTTCTTGTTATGAGTGACGAACGCAACAGCCTCTCCTTCTTCATGTTTTTGTATCCTACCCCTTGATATCATCCTTGATTCTTCTTGAGTGATTTTTCCAACAATCTCATCAAATGTCGAGAAGATATTGTTATTTCTTATAGTGATAATGAAGGTTTCCCAAATAGGAGGGAGACCACTAAGGGTTACCACCACTAGGTCCCTGTCAGGCACAGTTTCCCCAACTTTCTGCAATTGATCTCTAAGACGAGATATCCTCATGATGTAGGATTGCACAGACTCTCCTTTATTCCTTTTCATATATTTGAGTTGATCCTTCAAGGAGATGATCTCATTCAAATTGTTGACTTCATACATGCCAACCAACTTATCGTACATATCCTTAGACTTATTCAAATTTCCAACATAAGCAACTAAATGATCTTGTAAGCCATCAACTATAATTTTATTTGCTTTTAACTCACCTTTCTTATACTTGTCCTTGGAAGCAACGGCAGCATTTTTCGGGGGCTCAGGAACCTTTCCTTGAATGTATTCCAACACATCATTGTCTTCCAATATGATTTCCAACTTAATCTTCCATGCAGAAAAGTTAGATGAGTCTCCCAGCTTCTCATTTTCTTCAAAGAAAGATGTAGACATCTTGACTTGATTAGATGTGCTCCTTCAACTTTACACAGATGATTGCTTCAACTCTTGTCTCCTTTGGGCTTTGTCCTTCACCTTACCTCTAATACCATGTTAATTTTTCAACTGCTCTCTGCTATGTCAAATATTTTTAGCCCTCCCGGACGTGGGTGACAATTAAGGACAGTAAGGTGGCCGCCAACTGGGCTGGCGTGTGGCGAGACCACATGGCCTCCCACAGGTTGGCACAATGGTCCAGAAATGGCATTTAAAATCGCCATAATTGCACCTTATGTGAGCACTGCCTCCAATCTGTTAACCGCCATCAACCTCGGCTCAAAGCAAACATGAATTCTCGGGAGAATTTCACCTCTACTTCTACCTATCAACCTCTACAACCTCTGCCACTGCAATGCCTCTGCCCTCAAGCCGCGACTGCACCCAGCTCCCGCACAACCGCAGGGAGACGCTGCAACCTCCTTTGCTGCATTGATTTCGGCTCGGGCATCAACTTCACCCATAGCCTGGATTGTCATTTTATCTTCCCTTCGGCCCTGGTTGCTCATCCCTCTGCTGAGCAGTCCGCTAGCTCCACTGTGACGTTGCACCCCCTCGTGCCCAATTATGGACGAAATTTGCATACGCCTGCAGATAGCATGGTGCGACACTGTATGCGCAGCCACAGGGGTGGGAGCTGAGGGAGCCTGAGTCGCCCCTAGTGCTCTCCTGCCTCGAATTTCACTTCCTCTCTGGCTGAGCAAATCCCAAGTCGTTACCCAAATACGCGCAGTGGAAGAGGTCGCCTCCACTCGGTGGCCTCCGCCTCAATTCCCAGCGGCTTCCCCTCCATTTCTGCCCCGTCTCCTAGAGGCACTCCACCCACTCCTCAACTGCATTCCCAGAATGCCCAATTCACCTTCCGCTCCGCCCTCAACAAGCCCCTCATTACGGCCACCATCACCATACGCTTTCACAAGGAAGAGCAGAGCACTGAGGAACAAGCCACCGAGGCTGGTGGACGCACCAATGCAACTGAGGAGCAAGGAACGATGGGGGGTGGCAGCACCAGAGAAATTGGGGTTCCGAACATTGTTGGTGGTGGGTGCACCACAGCAGGGTGCAGCCACACCAAAGCCAAACAGGAACTGGCTCAGACGAGCATTCAAGGAGCAGGGGATAAAAGCCAAGAGCAGCAGACCAGACGTGCAGGGAAGGAGGTGAACGAGGCTCCGCAAACAAACTAGGTAATGGACGAATATTGTTGTCTCGTCGAGGAAGAACACTCGGCATTGCAGGCTGGCAACATGGAGACATCGCGGCTAGCAAGTGGCGACATGGAGGAGTACAAGTGCTTCATCGTGAAGGAACACCCTTCGTCACCACCACGTCCCTAGCCTGCCACCTCGATGTCGCGTGTCTGCCTCATTGTCTGCCGCCTTGCTGCCACTCAGTGTGCCATGTGTCCACCACACAGTCTGCCACTCAGCATGCTACGTGTCTCAAGTTTTTGGGACTCTATTTTTCAACCTTTTTTGTTTTCAATGGGGTTTTGGTGAAAAAACTATGAGTTTTTTGGCTCTTTAGTTGGTTTTCTCATTTTTTGTCTCATTAGATACAATGATACCAAACTGGATGTTTTGTTGGTTTCCCCTGCATGGGTAGCAAGCTAATTCTCTTAACTCTCTTCTGTTACGGACTGGTTTCCCTTCTGGGCAGTTTAGATCCAGATTTTACTGGTTGACGCCATTCCTCTGGCATGGTTAAGTACAGGCTCTGGCCTCAGTGTATGATATATTTTTTCATTAATAGAATTAGTATAACTTAGGAAAAAGAAAAAATATATATATATATATAGCCCAATTAACTTCTTAAATGAACAATCTTTTAAACAATAGTTAATTCTTCTAATAATCAATAGCAAATGATGATAGAACAGTAAATGCAATGACAATAAGAGACAATCAACACATCAACAAGAGACACCAATTTGGTCAAAGACAAGGGAAAAACCTCACAAGGGGGAAAACCCTTTAAAAAATTTCTTCTATTAGATTGTCATAAAATGTTCAGTAGAGAGTATAATGAGCAATATCAACAAGAGATATAGTCAACCTTTGACCATCCAAATAGACAAACCAATATCCAATTAATATGAGCTTCAAAAGTCAACTTTAGTTAAACTGTCAAATCTGCAATTTTGTCAATGTCAACAGCAGTCAAGTTTGCCCTAACCAGTCCACCAGTCAACAGTCAAAATTTCCTCCAATAGCTCGATCAAAGGTCAAACAGCTCGGCCTCAAGTGCTGGTCAAACTGAAGTAAAAACAGTCCAAAATAATAAATTATGTGGTCAAACCCAGTTAATGGAGAGATATAAGTGTGAGGTCAACTTAGCAGTCAAATCCTGCGGTCAATGCAGGTCAAACAGCCCATAATTTCTCGATTTCTGTGCCAAACAATGTGGCCTAGTGAGATAGAGGTACCCCAGAAAAATCGAACCAAAATTATGCCAAATGACATTTGGTCAACACTAGTCAAAGTCTCCCAAAAACAAAAAGTCCACGCTGCAGTCAAAGATGTCTCCGAGAACATCGCACATGTGAAGAAGAGGAGCTGCCTCATACCTGTACGAACCAATCAAATGAGAGAGAAGAAATGAGTTGAGTTGATGAGGTGCCAAATGAAGTTGAGGTCACTTGTATTTATATGTGTTGGACGAAGGTTAATTTGTCCTTAGGCGGACCTTGACAATTTTGACATTGTGGGCTTCACTTCAAAAACACACTTTCCCATGTCCGAATCAAGTGCTTCAAAGGTCAAAACTGGTCCTCTCAAAGAGAGGAATCTAGTCCCATGATAGGAATTTGTCACTAAGCTGCCAAATTAACATTTGTCTCTATCTCACAGCATCAAGATCTTCATTATCAGTCTATAGCATTTCTATTGTATTATTGCACTTATACAATTGTACCTTTTGGGTAGACAATTAGGAAACAGCTTAGATACATGCTTAGTTATGTTTATTTCCCTTTCACATTTCGTTATTTTCAGCATTGATATTGGAGTTTCTTTCACACTCCCACATTATTTCCACATTTGAAGTACCTTTTAATCCTAATAACTTATCTTTGTGGCTATTTGTTGGACATTAATAAAATTATCTTTCTACATCTTGTTATGCTCCTATACCAATAGGTGTCATATTTCATGATTGACTTGATGAGCTCTGTAATATGTTCATACATTTTCCTGTTGCAAAAATTTTCCATATTGTCAAAAAATCAAAAAATTTTAAAAATGTAAAGAGAGTATACCCTAAAAGAAAAATCAAATGGTAAAAAGAATAAAGATGGTCAAAAAAAATGAGAAGAAATGAACCCCAAACAAAAAATAGACCAAGAAAGTGTGCAAGTTCAAATGCCACTACTTTTTACTCTTGTACAATAAACAATTGTGTGCAGCTTGTTAACTTATGCCACAATTGATGAATAGTCCAACAGCTTAAGCTTGGCTAGTTCATATTTGAATTTCATGTTTTAGAGATAGAGAATAAATATCTGGCCAAACAATGTAATCTTGGCAGGTAAGTAGATAGGTAGAGTAAATAAAAAAAGCTCAACAGTTTAATCTGAACCCTTGGATGTAATAAGTGTAGACTTAGGTAGGCTTGTCATGTAAAAGAAAAAGAAGATTGATAAGGGTTTGCCAGTCTAAGTGCACCCAAATAAAAAAGAAAAAATGTTAGGCTAAAGTAGGTAGGGTAGGTAGATGGTGATGCAGAATGATACTTGTGACGAAAAATACTTCTAAATGTGTTAACTTCTACTTTTATCACAAGTGCAAAGCATACATTACACTTGATGCAGTTCAAGCAAGACAAGGTCAAATAACTAACTTCCATTCACATTTTTCCTTAAAGATTTCACTAATTTCCCCAAAAGTACTAAGGTCTTTGAAGATTAAAGGGGCTCAGAGCATTTCTCTGACTTCTGGAGAGACCGGACTCTCGGCCCAATAATTTAAAAGCCTAAGTACTCAGAATCATCCATCAATCATTTATTTCATTTCATAAACTTTTCCTAAGTAAATTCCTACTTTACTTAGGAAAAATACATAATATCACCTAAAAACCCTTTTTTTCCACTTTAGCCTAAGTTTAAATGCATACTCTGATGTTTTTACTTAGCGCTTCTTATCATACAGCTTCATATTAATTTTTAACCTATATTACATAAATCCCGAAAAAATATTACCCTTTCCCATATTATTTAACTATATGAAAACCCCGACATTTTATATATCCCGCCCCCGGTTGTATATAACCATTATATAGTCAAAAGGGATTAACGAATTTATCAGAAATTCGTTAATAACCAAAGTTCCCCACCTCTCTAAATGGAATTAATTAACCCTCTAGGTTAATTAAGAACCCCTCGACCAATCGCATTCGCCCCGATATAGTTAATTAATTGTTAATAATACATCGGGCCCGCACAGTAAAGCCCCGCCATATCCCTCGCCTGTCCGTCGTCCGATCTCCCCATTTTCATCCAACGGTTGACGATGATATTGCGCCCCCCTGGTGACTGCGATTTAACTCGCAATCACCGGGCGGTTTTCCGCCTATACCTCTACCACGCGTCACGCAGTCCACATGCTCGCTCGTCCCCGACCCAAAACCATGTTGAAATTTGGTACCGGAGGACAGGTGGTTCCCTTAGGCTTTGATCTTTGGCCTAGGGAAAAGTGTCCAAAAGATTTTAACTTTTCTCCTAAAGTGACTTTATAATTTTTATAAAGTTAAAATCTAATTTAAAAGTGACTTTAAGTGATAAAGTTACTAAGTCTAATTTTAAAGTGACTTTTATAAAGTCAATGAAAAATTAGAAAGGAAAAGTGACTTTGGAAATAAATGACTAAGTGGGTCTTTATTAAAGTGGGGTGAATTAAAAAATAGAAAGTGAGATTTAAATGTGCATTTAATCTCAGCCATTGATCTAAATCTATTTCAGCCATTGGATTTAGAGATCACCCAAAAGTCATTTAGCGTTGGGTTAAAGGAGGAAAAGGAGGAAAAGATCATTTCATTCTTTCATGAGCAGATTGGGAGAAGGAGAGCAAGAGAGCAAGGGAGATTTCTGGACAAGAAGGAGAAAGAGGCAGCAGTTTGGCACACATACCAGGCAGTTCTTCAGCAAAATCAGAACAGCAGAAAGACAAGCAGAACAACAGCAAGAACAAGCAGAAAAAAGCTGATTTTTGCTGAAAACTGAGAAGTTTCCAGGTGGTCTGTTGGGCTGAAAACGGATAAGTTTGCTTGCTGAAAAAAATTATTTTGCTGTAATTTTTGCTGAAATTTTCTTTAAAAAGGTTTTTTTCAGAAATAAAGAAGAGCTCTCAAACTGGTTTTCCCCAAGAGTTGTAGGGGGTTTTTCCAGGGTCACGTTGACCAAAAATATCAGTGTTTTAACGTGTTTTAATGGCTGTTTATTGCTGCTGTTTTTTATTTCTGCAATTTCCAGCATTCTGTAAATTTTCCAGAATTTGTGTTTTCAGCAAATTTATTTTTTCAGCTTATTGAATGTATGGTTATGGGAAAGGGCATTTAACTACATGGGAGAAATAAGGAGAAACTGAAAACCGGGGTGGGAAAACAGAAATTTTAACAAACCACCCAGCCTCAAAAGCGGTGCGATATGAACTGCTTACCACCCTCCGCATAGCGACAAAACATCACATCCCGCTTACGTCATATGCCCGATAAATCCAAAAAAGACCCACCAACCTTAGTTTTGTTTAATAAAACGAACAAAAGGTCGTTTTCACTGTAAAACGCTGTGACCCGTGCTCCCATGCACAAAGACGTCCGAGTCAACGGTTCCAGCTCCCCAACCGCCACCTAACCAGAAAATTAACGCACTCCGCAACCTGCCATCCAACCTGTCAGTGTACTGTTTACTTCATTAATCCAGGTATTTATCCGGTCTACCCTGAAACCCTGTAATTTCAGTTTTCTACAGGAAATTCTACAAGAAATAAGCCAAATTCAGTTTTTAATCCAGTCGGTGTTGCCATAAATAGTTCCCAAACCTGCTATTTGACTTGTTCTCACAAAATTTCCCCCAAATTCCATCTTTGAATCCACAAGAACCAAAGATGGAAACCCTTGTAGCCCTGAATGTCGCACCCATGAATGCTCCTCACAGAGACTTAGATTATCTACCACTGGCCGACAAAGACTTTCAGATAAAAGACTTATTTGGTGATAGTAATCATCTTAAGATCTTCTGCCAAATCAGAGATAGTTATCTGAATAAGTCTGACATTTTTGAACTATGGGAATCTAACCTTCCCATGTATTTCCTTCCCTCAATCCATGTTTTCCCAGAGATAATTCATCATTGTTGTGCTAATTATGATCCCAACCAGAGAGTCGTTATGTCCCCATTCCAAACTGTTATTTTTCGCATAACTGCTCAGTCCATCAATGAAATGATACATTTCCATTCCAGTCAACCCCTCACCCTTCTTTCCATGGCATATTTACTTGAAAAAGCCCCTCAGTTATCTCAATCAGAAATAAACCACACTGCTCAAACCTTCATGTTACCAAACTACCAGCCCAAAGGTCCACCTCCTTATCTACAAACTTGCTTCACTGAAACTGGAAGACTCATTGTTGATATGATATCCCTGATAATGGGCTTTAACTCCAGTGAATATGTTGATGATATTACCCTAGTGTTACTATCAATCTTCACTCCAAGACAGCCCCCTGTTGTCAGATATAACTATGCCTCTTATATTGCCAACAAAATCCATGACTAGTTCCTGAATTTGGAAAGAGAAGGAGTTTCCAAATACACCTCTTTCATATACTATCTCATGTTATACTATCAGTCAGATAACTTTCCATTCCCTGTCAAGAAACTGGATACCAGAGGAAATCCTAGATCTATCATCTTTTGGAGTTCAATTTTCCACAATACCATTGAGTCCCTGAAGTAAAAAAAACTTCTGATACACAGAAAATATGTATAAATATTTTATTAATAAGATGAATTTACAGATGATGATATTACAATTGCGGGAGCCTGGCTTATATACCGCCAGGAACACCCTTTGGGGAAAGGGCATGATCTTATGAT
>APFE030123749.1:0-18966 GCA_000404065.3 Pinus taeda
TCAAAGTGATCAGTACTGAAATCTGGCACACCTGTAGTGATCTCCCGCAAGGTCCTCAAGGCTCCATGATACATATGTCCCATCCTGCGGTGCCAAATCTCACATAGCTCAGCACTACTAGCTCTACTGTCGGTACTACTGCTCAATGCCACAAGGGACTAGAATACAAACTTGTACACCTTTGCATGGCGTACACCTATCACTCTAGCTGAATCAACTGGAGTGCCCCTGGTATACATCAACACCTGTCCTCCCCTGAACAGTACCTCATATCCTCTGTCCTCCAAAGCTGAGACAGATATGAGGTTCTTCCTCATCCCTGACACATAAAGAAACTCTGTCACTTTCAAGGGAGGTTTGGACTCCCTCTGAAATGTCAGTGTCCCCACCCGACTGCTCTAACAACTCTGTCATCACTGAGTACTACCTCAATATCAGTGCCACTCTCTGAAAGCTCCGAGAAGTACTCACGGACTCCTGTCATATGACGTGAAGCCCCACTGTCTACATACCAGATACCTGTAGATGCTCCGCTAATCGAGGGAAAAGCCTGCTCCTTCTGAACCTGTATGGCAGGTGATCCTGCACTAGAGGACTCACACATAGTGAATGCAAACTCCCGGTCAAAACGACCTGCAAAATCCTCAATCTCTGCTGAAGCTGCCAAACTCTGGTCCTTCCCCTTCTTCTTCTTCTTCTCTGGACACACAACTGCATAGTGTCCCATCTTTTGACAATTCCAACACTTCACCTTGGAATAGTCCTTCTGTGTGTGTACCTGTTTACCTTTACCTTTACCTTTCTAGCCTCCTGCCACCAGTGCAACATCCTCATCCTGCTCAACTGGCTTGGCTACCCCAAGCTGACCTTTCCTGATCTCTGTCTGAATGCAATCATCCCAAAACCTCTCCCATGTGGGAAGGGTCTCACGTGCACAAACCCATCAGAAAAGTTCATCCATGAACGGGGGAGGCCATTTACCGCAATCCGCACCAACTCAGTGGGTGGAATGGCCTCTCCAATCGCTGCCAACTCATCTCTCACATTAGTAATCTTAGTGAGATATCCAGCTACACTATCATTGCCCATCTTAATGTTTTTCAGTTTCTCCTTCAGAACCATTTTCCGGTTCTCATTGGTACTCTGGTAGAGATTGGACAATGCTGTCCACATCTCATGGGCATTGCTCTTTCCTCTCACATGAGGAATGCAATGGTCTTTGATTCCGTCTAAAATCAGCCTCTTACCCTTGTTGTTCTTTCTATTATAAGCAGCCAACTGAGTAGCATCAGTAGGCATAAGAACAGGGGTCTGTGTGGTATGCACCATGATATCCCAGACTTCTGCCTCCTCAAAGATACTCTGCATTCTCTCCTTCCAAACGCTGTAATTTGTATGCCCATCCAACCTATCCTCCACCCTCAATCCCAATGACATCCTGTTGTCCTAAAACTGAAAAATAGCACTATTGTAGTAAAGATAAAACCTGTTGTTTATGAAAAATCAGCTTGCTGGAATTTTCTGAGTGAAAAATCAGCAGCTGTAATTTTTCCTTTTGCTGTCCCAAACTGCCCTTCAGCACTCAAGCTCTGATACCATGTTAAAATTTCTGTTTTCCCACCCCGGTTTTCAGTTTCTCTTTATTTCTCCCATGTAGTTAAATGCCCTTTCCCATAACCATACATTCAACAAGCTGGAAAAAATAAATTTTGCTGAAAACACGAATTCTGGAAAATTTACAGAATGCTGGAAATTGCAGAAATAAAAATCAGCAGTAATAAACAGCCATTAAAACACATTAAAACACTGATATTTTTGGTCAACGTGACCCTGGAAAAACCCCCTACAACTCTTGGGGAGAACCAGTTTGAGAGCTCTTCTTTATTTATGGAAAATGCCTTTTACAGTGAGAAAATTTCAGCAAAATATTTCAGCAAAATAAAATTTCCAGCAAGCAAACTTATCTGCTTTCAGCCCAACAGACAACCTAGAAACTTGCTGTACGCGTGGTACGGACCGTACGGATGTACGGACTGTACAGACTGTACGGACGACCGTATGGACTGTACAGACAGACCTCGATTTTTGTGCCGAAATTTGTCTCGAAATTCGTGCCCAAAAAATCAGTTTTCTCAGTTTTTCAGCAAAAAATCAGCTTTTTCTGCTTGTTCTTTCTGCTGTTCTGATTTGCTGAAGAGCTGTCTGGTATGTGTGCCAAACTGCGGCCTCTTTCTCCTTCCTGTCCAGAAATATCCCTTGCTTTCTTGCTCTCCTTCTCCCAATCTGCTCATGAAAGAATGAATGATCTTTTTCCTCCTTTTCCTCCTTTAACCCAACCCTAAATGACTTTTGGGTGATCCCTAAATCCAATGGTTGAGATAGATTTAGATCAATGGCTGAGATTAAATGCACAATTAAATCTCACTTTCTATTTTTTAATTCACCCCACTTTAATAAAGACCCACTTAGTCATTTATTTCAAAGTCACTTTTCCTTTCTAATTTTTCATTGACCTTATAAAAGTCACTTTAAAATTAGACTTAGTAACTTTATCACTTAAAGTCACTTTTAAATTAGATTTTAACTTTATAAAAAATTATAAAGTCACTTTAGGAGAAAAATTGAAATCTTTTGGACACTTTTCCCTAGGCCAAAGATCAAAGCCTAAGGGAACCACCTGTCCTCCGGTACCAAATTTCAACATTATCTCACATCAATTCCCTTCCAAGTGGTAGAGTTTACCCTTCAGATGGATCAATTTGCTAGCATTGTAGAAGACTTGCATATCCACATTCAAATGTGAAGCACCAAAAAGTAACCAAAGGAGAAGAGTTTGAATTAACGCCAAATCACCTCAATGGGAAAATATTCAACAAGTTGTGCTCTCAATAGCCAATCAACAAATAATAGTGTGAAGGGGCAGCTCAACAACCCTCTCATTACAATAATACTTTTCTCTCCTTCGATCTAGCTTAGAAGATCTCAAAAAAACTTGTCCTCCAACTAATTACGAGGACAAAGTCAAAAAATACACAAAATATCATAGTAGTTATGCCACATGTACAATATTCCCCCAAGAGAGGCATACATCCCATACAAAAGTAGCAAAGTAGGGTAAAGGGAGGCTAACATCCCTCCATGATGCATGGCAATCACCACAAAAGTCTCCTCCAAATCTAACATCAAAACCAGCCAATGGTCTATGCAAGAGAGGGGAAAGGTCCACATGTATGGCATGTGGGAGGCTCCAAAAGGGGGTGGCTCCTCAAAAGTAGCTCCTACCAGTCGTAAGTGAGGTCAACAATGTGTAACCTCCTCCCAAAACATGCTAAACTCCTCCAACAAGCCTAGATGGGTCAAAGTAGTCCACATGTGCGAAGTAGATGCTCAAACAGCCAAATGATGCAACCTCCAATGTGAGCTCCTCCAAAGGTGCATATGTGCCTCCATAAATGGTGATATGGCCTGGCATGACAAGTCCATGTACAAGAAGAATAGCCTTCAAATGCCTAGGGCGCTATGAAGAAATGCCTAGGGCATTGTGAAGATGGGCACTCCAAAGTCTCTATGCATAAAAATATGCAGAAGCCTCTCATGATGTGGTTCCAAATGATCTCAAGTGTTAAATACATGTCATAAATTCCTAAGTGGTAGGGAGATAAAGATAACCTAGGCCAAAGTGTGACCAATACATAGGGAGATCCATGCTTAAGTATAAAATAAGTGTGCTTTTTAGGTATATTAAGCTTTACAATACATTACAAAAGCTCTTACATGAGGTAAAGTGGAAGTAACCTAGGGGTTCCCTAAGTCATGTGTCTTAATAGGTTTACTCCAAGACACCCATACACCAACTGTGGCCATAAATGATCTCCATGACATGGTTAGTAAGAGCCATAAGGGAAAGGACTATCTTGAAATGGGAACTAAGAGGACAGGCCGTGACAAACCACAAAGGGTTTAAAGCAACCACCTAGTGAAAAAAACACATTATATAGATCACTAATCACTATCTAGTACATTAAATACGATAGAATGGTGACACTTTTGGTTGATCATGCTACATAATCCAAATTATCATGATGGCTCAACTTATCACAAAACCCTAGGCTTTGACATCATGTCAAGATGTGCATGATCATTGATATCGACTTATATGCTAAAACAAATATGGCAAAGAAAAAGAGGTATTCTAGAATCTAAAGTGAAATTGAGGGGTAACAAGTCCCAAATTAGGGCAACAAAGCAGCATGTTATGTTTGTAGTAAGTATAAAGCACATGAAGATATGTTTGATTACAGAAATGGTTCTGATAGCTTCTTGCAATGTATTTAGTTACCATGTATTTAGTTACCACGGCAATAATGACCAATCCACAAATATTATTTTCAGTTATATTTTTTGTAAAAGAAAAAGCATAAATTAATGGGATAACAGAAATAAGGTTACAAAGTTGCATAGCACAAGGAGCCGATATAAATCCTCCCTTGTTGTCTTGATTAGAAAAGAAAATATCATCTATACAAGACTTACAAAGCAATGGTTGCATAAGCTAGCCAATCCACAAGTCTGACCATGGAAAACTGTAATATGTAGATGAATGATAGGACAAAGACTGTTTAAATATTTGTGAACCGAGAGCCTTGGGGCTTAGTCAATGTATATTTTGATTTCTTACAAGAAATATCAAATATAAAGATTTTTTTTCCTTGTAGAATAAACAAACAAACAAAAATAAAAAACTACCCAATCCTCAACATTCTGACAAAGAAGCTGACATTCGAAAGGAAACAATCTTATGTAAAGTAACACATAAAACATTGACAATTTGCAGGAAAATATGTGAAACGTGTATTATGAAGCATCAAGACACAGGGCCTCGGATATACTCTCAACTGACAGAAATATAGACTTAGCAGACAATCAACATCATATTGAACAAATGTCAAATACTGATCATCATTACAACTAAACACTTACAATTTGTTTCATCGGCGGGATATAAATGATAGTTCTCAGCTTGAAGAATCTGCTTTAAATGCTTCCAATGTCTCCCCCTTGAAAGCCCCTTTGGATACTTCTCTGACATCTGTATCCTTTTAAACGGCAGAGCAGAAGGCAAGAGGAGATCAGCATCTAAAACCTCTTGCTCTATCCCAATGGGCAAAGATGCTGCAACTGTCTCCTTGGCATATGGTGAGCTGCCTTTCTGCAAAAAAGACAGTACCTCATGAGTATAATTGATATTCAAGCTTTCTGTCTCTTACTACTGAATTCTCTGCTTACAGGAGAGATTCAACCGCTTGTACAGAATGCATTATAGCTATTCAGATTTAACATCTGAGAAGACTCGTTAGAAAAAGCCGCAGATGTCCAAGGGCCATGCTTGCGAAAGAGCAAAAGCTAGATAAAAAATAAAGCAAAATTACAACAAGATGGACGGGAAAAATACTGAATTTCTGTTATTCATTTCAGAAATCGTATAACACTGCTTAGAGGAGTTACCTAATGAGATAAAGCTCATCACAGTCAAAAGTTCTGAGCAAAATATAGTCAAGCTGCCTAGTTTAAAGGAAACTCCAATAAAAAAGGTAAAACAATGTAGAGACTACAAGTTTGAAAAGATGAACTTGATGTTTTATAAAACATAAAAGATATTTTAAGTGTACATTGTTGACTGAGTCTCCCTTTACAGATACCCCTCATAATTTACGTTCAAGAGATAGCGACAACAAATAGAACATATTCTGAAATGAGAGCGAACATTAATGTAGATTGTGAACTGCCTATTAGAAAAGATTCAGAAAGTACACTTCCTCAGCAGGACCTTACATACTACGATGCATACAAACAGAAAAGAGACCTGGCTAAAATTTTGTAGTATAACATTCAAATACTATATACAGCCCAATGTAAAAGCCATGGTAATTTTGTTGAGAATTGTAGCTCGAGCAGCAACTTCTTGCACAGGGTTCAGTGTGAATGTGCGGGAAGTAGTTCGAGACAGTTCTTTGGTGACCACCTTGGAAAAGTCATCACTAATTCTATCTTGTAATTTCACTTGAAAAATGAAATAAAAAGTGAAAGTCTAATGTTTTGAAGTCAACTAATCTTGATAATCTAAACTAGATATTCTAGAAGTTCTAGAACATTAATGACTTAGATGAGGATATAATCTGGGCCATACTTCTCATAACCAATTTCAGTTGCACCCACAGTTTGTGTAACTTCACTTACCAATGTTTAAATAATGGGGGACTTCAAACTCATTGTTGAGTGGGAAATGTTAAAATATAAGGTAGTTATGGTCGGCATTTTTCATCAAATCATGAAGAAGAAATGAAATTTAAACATCCACAAGTCTACCCATCCTAACTTTACAAGTCTGCTAAATCAGTTCTTCATGTCGGCCTCAAGAAAGTCTTCATGTCAGCCCTCTTTGGCTAATTACCCCTCTTATGATTCCTATTAATAAGAGGACGATGGCTCTCATTTCACTCACCAAAAAAAAAACTCAACTATTCTGTCTGCAATCAAAGACTAAATTGGGCATCTATTTCAGAGTATATTCTCAAGTGCAAAGAGGAGTATAAGGATCTTTTTGAGTGCGAGTTGGATTATTTTTAAAGGTTCGTTGATACAGTGACGTGGGAACTTCTATACCTCTGTTTGACACCATTCTGAAGTTGACCGAGGTTCTTTTGGACATATATTCTGGACTGTTAGTTAGAGATTACAGTGGAATCTTTGGCTTCCCATCACAGTGACCCCAGACCTATATTTTTGGCCTCCTTGTGCAGACCTTTGGGCAGAAGTAAAATCTTTCTCTCTCATTATTGTGCAGACTTTGATTATCTTATCGTTGATTTGTTGATGTAATATTGGATGTACTATTGAAGGACAGAATCTCTCACGTAAGGAAAGAATTTTGGGTTTTCCCCTCGTGGATTTTCCCCAGCTCTGACCCTAATCTTGGTGTCCCTTGTCTCTTGCTTATTGTCTATTGCTCATTGTCTACTGTGGTCTCTATTTACTGCTCTTGTTGAAGAAATTATTGGTTGAAGTTTTTCATGTATAGCTACTTGTTGACTAAAGTATAAAGAACTTGCATCAATAGAAGTAGTTATCAGTTATGAAAAACTATTCTAGTCATCACATCACTAGAATACCAACATGGAATCAGAGCATTGGTGAAAGAAAAAGAGCAGAGAGATCAGCTTAAGAGCACCTGAAGAACACTTGAAAAGCATCTTGAAGAGCAGTTGAAAGGTTTTTGGGTTCTGTCCGATATTTTCATCATGAATTCTTCAATCATAAAGACTGAAAGTAAGCTTGAAGGAGCCACTAACTACAGGGCATGGAAGGCAAGAGTTGAGATCTTTCTTGAAAGGAACAAAGCCTTGGGAATTGTCACAGATATCTCAAATTAGAGACCAACTCAAAGCCATTGATGAAGAAGTATCTGATAAGGAATTGGTAGTTGTTGCTTTGAGTGGTCTCCCTAGACCATGGGACTCATTTGCATCAGGTATTAGCGCAAAAAAAAAAATGCTCCAACCTTTGACAAGTTATGGGCAGCATGCACTCAAGAAGAGTCAAGAATCTATTCTAGAGGAGAAATTGAAGATCAAAACATGTCCTTGAAGAACAGTCCTTGCAAAAAAGAACATAAGATAAGGTAAAGGCAAAGAGGTATGTACAATTTTGTTTTTTAAAAGTTAGGGTTTTGCAGCTTACTTTGCTTGATAAGAATCTAGGGCTTGTAGATCCTATTTTTTCCTTTCTAGCCTTTTGGTGTCCAAGGTTCATAAACCCTTGATGGGACTTGGATTGGAAAACCCTAGAATAGTGAAAACACTAATCCTAATTGATTGTTCCCTCTCAAGAAACCCTATCTCTTGGAAAATAACATCTAGGGTTTGCAAGATCTAAATTTTGAAAGGATAATCTAGGGAATGTGGTAAAACCCTAGCAAGAGTTGAAGTAATAATGAAACCTAGGGTTTGAAAGTCAAATCCCTAGGGCTAGATGATTCCGCTGAAACTCAAAACCCCATAAGGATAAGTCATGGGATATCTAGGGTTTGTACCCAAAACCCTAGAAGCACACTTTTGAGAAACTATAAAAACCCTAGATTGTCGAAATTGCATCACGCTCTTGTTTTTGTATACTTTGCTTGATTGTACTTGTCAATGAAAATTGCAGATTCACTATGAAGGAAGCAAGATGATGATGAGCATGATGGAAAGAGGAAATTAATGACTAGACTCAAGAGGATTAAGATTAAGGGGGAGTTGTCTTATTTAGAAAAAGATAAGTATCTTATATTTCTTTTATTGTTTTAATCATTACAAACATTGTTTGTTATGGTTTATAAACCCTGAGGTAGGGCTTGGAGATGAAAATGAACCTAAATCCTAGAACTGATTTTCTTTGAAAACCCTAACCTCTTGATGATCTGGATAATGATAATGTGGATTCCTAATCTCATTGATGATATTGATGATAATAATATTGACTTGTTGGTGCTATGGACTCGTTAATTATGAATTCTTTGATGATGTGAACTCTTTGATGTTGATAATGTAGATGATGATATGAACTCCTTGAGGATGTTGATAATGTAGATGATGATATGAACTCCTTGAGGATGTTGATATTGACTCTTTAATGATGAATGATGCACACTCTATGATATTGGCGATGTGTACTCCTTATTAATGATGATAAGTACTCCTTGTTGACTATGATAATTTGTATAATAGTATAATGTGATTGGACTCTCTAATGATGATGATGATCTAAATAATGTTAATGTGAACCCGTTGATGACATGGACTCGTTGATGATGTTAACATGAACTCATTGATGACATGGACTCGTTGATAATGTTGATGATGATAATGAGGATTCATTGATGACATGGACTTGTTAATGACATGGACTTGTTGATAATGTTAATGTGAACTCGACTACTTGATGATGATGAAGATATGGATTGGATGATAATGTAGACTCCTTGATGATGATGATGATGTAAACTCCTTGATGATGATGATAATGTGGACTCCTTGATGATGATGATGTAAACTCCTTGATGATGATGATGATGATGATGATTCGATGATGATGTAGACTCCTTCATGAAGATGACAATATAGATTCCTTGATGACTCAGACTTTGTGAACTCCTTGATGATGTTGAGAACTCCTTGATGATAGCATGGACTCATTGATGACATGGATTCATTTATGACATGGACCTGTTGATGACATGGATTCATGGATGACATGGATTCATTGATGACATGGACTCGTTGATGATGATAATGTGAACTCGTTGATGATGATAATAAGGATTTGTTGATGACATGGACTCATTGATGATGTGGACTCCTTGATGATGATAATGATGTAGATGATGATCTGGATGACAATGATGTAAACTCTTTGATGATGCTGGTGTGATGAGATTGACTCGATCTAAGAAGGCTAGGATCAAGAGGGAGCTAACATACTCTCAAAAGATAAGTATTACCCTGATTATTTCTATTAATTATTTCATTATGAATCTCTTGGCTTGCTTGGTTATTCGTGTTCTTTGATAACCTCCTAATGAGGACTGCAGGTACATAACGAAGACTGCCAAGGTGGGGCAATCATTGAAATGACAGAAGAACAATGTAACAAGAAGACTCGTGATAGGATCTGTACTCAAAGGAGTAGACAAGATTAGCCTGATTGAAGCTCGTTCTCATGAAAGTGACTAAAATCTTCGAAGACTGATGTTGATTTAGATATGCTAAAAATGGGTCCGTGATTTTTGTGTAAGAGGGAGTTGCTTTTGAGGCATGAACCTGGTGATATCCTTGGCACAATAGACTTCATGTCCATCAATATCTTCCTGATGAATGATTTGAAGAAGCTGCAAGACTCTGATGTTGACTTGGTTGATTCATTGATTGGTTTGTTGTTATCTGATGGATTCGATTATGGTCTGTTGGATTCTACTATGGTTGTTGATGCCTACTTCTTTGAGAAGTCACTTATTGTCTACTAGACTATACTATGGTTGCCAATGATCGCCTTTGTGAGAAACCACTATGAGGGTTTATTAATGTGTATTGATAGTTGTTGACGTTTGCTTCAGAGAGAAGCCCTGGTGGAATTTGAACGAACAATTGAATGTCATTCACCATGGTTACATTTTTTATGATGAACTAGTTGTTGATGTTTTATGAAGAAACTGGAATGAATGAGAATCCCCTGGAAGAGGGAGCATTGATTACATAAGCATCAAATTATGATTCCTCCCGTAGGTTGTGTGCCGAGAGACATTGTTGTCCGGGAGATGTATTGATGATTCCTTCTGTAGGTTGTGTCTCGAGAGAGATTGTTATCTGGGAGATGTATTGATGATTCCTCCCATAGGCTGTGTGCCAAGATACATTGTTGTCTGGGACAAGGTTATCTGGGAGATGTATTGATGATTCCTCCCATAGGCTGTGTGCCAAGAGACATTGTTGTCTGGGACAAGGTTACATGGTAGCATGAGCGAAAACGAGGAGAAAGAGCGGGAGCGACATTTTCATAAGCTCCCGATTTGGGAGCGATTCAGGGAGCAATTTTTTATATAATATATATATTTTTTATTTTGATGCATATAGTCAACAAAGCATGTAGAATGGGTGGATTAGATATAAAAGCATTAACAAATAGTTGACCCATATAGACAATCTCTAGATTATAATCTTATCAACTCATCCACAGTTAGTACTACAACATATTGAGTCTCATGATCTCAATCCTTAAGTTTCAAGTTTTCAAATCAATTAATATTATCCATCATTGATGACCGAATTGTACTGTAAGCTAAGTGTAACCATTACACAAGTATATCTAACATGAAATGAACACTTCACTTTCACAGCATCATATTATAATTCATTACCTGTGAGTTATAATTGCCAACTTCAAACTTAAATTGTCATATATTGTTTACAAAAAATATCATAATAAATATGAAAGAGTCAACAGTTATAAAAACTACTAGAAACTAGAAAAGACAAGTAAATCTATTATCTATTGCTAATGCTTGGCCTCTTGCTGCCACGAGAAATGTCTAATTTTTTAGTCTTGTTGGAAAATCAGGATCTTTGTCATTAATATCAACCTCTAAGCATTAATATCCAGAAGTATCTTTGTCATTACCTCTGGATATGTATAGGGATCTTTGCCATTAATATCACCCTCTAAGCATTAACATAAGATAGAAAAAACATGGCATGTCAAGTCAAGATTTTGTTTGAGTGATGGGTACATTTTTAGTAGGGTCATGATAGAGGAGTTCGACAACCAATGTCACTAACATCAAGGTACATAGAGGGATTGGTGCTCTTGATTAAGTACGAGTTCCATACCCCACCTAATACATAACAAAATCCAATGGAAGCATTGCAATCCCCCAATCCTGAAATCCTGAAAAACTGATAAGTCTACTCGACTTTGAATGAGATCTAAAATTCTACTTTCTCCATAAGAAATCCAATGAGGTCGGAACCACTCTCAAACATCCTAAGTCATCTCATGGTAGTCTCAAAAATTATTTGTTTCTTTAAAAAAAAATTGCATTTGGAATGTTATTGCAAAAAAAAATTGCAAAAAAGACTAGGGAGCTCCCCTAATCGCTCTCTAAAAACCAAGGAGCGTTTTTTTTAAAGAGAGAACGCTCCCAACTAGCTCCCAACTAGCCCCTAAGCAGAGCGCGAATTGGGAGCGGGTTCATGGGGGAGGGGGGCTCTCCCCCACAACCTTGGTCCGGGAGATGTATTGATGATTCCTCCCGTAGGTTGTGTGCCGAGAGACATTGTTGTCGAGGAGATGTATTCATGATTCCACCCGTAGGTTGTGAGCCGAGAGACATTGTTGTCCAGGAGATGTATTCATGATTCCTCCCATAGGCTGTGTGCCGAGAGACATTGTTGTCTAGGAGATGTATTGATAATTTGATGATTCCTCCCCGTAGGATGTGTGCCGAGAGACATGGTTGTCCGGGAGATGTATTGATGATTCTTCTTGTAGGTTGTGTGCCGAGAGACATTGTTTTCCAGGAGATGTATTGATGATTCCTCCTGTAGGTTGTGTACCGAGGGACCTTGTTATCTAGGAGATGCTAGGAAATGGAAGTTATGTATCTTTCCTTATGATGAGTTTGAGAGAGAGAAACTTGGATTGTGTTCTCTTCCTTAGGCTGTGGGCCATGAGACCTATGGATTGATCAGGAACATGAATCTTGAGAGAGAATGTAAAATTACCTCCCTAGCTAAAAAGGAGTGTTGAAATATAAGGTAGCTATGGTCAGCATTTTTTTATCAAATCATGAAGAAGAAATGAAATTTAAACATCCACAAGTCAGCCCATCCTAACTTTACAAATCTACTAAATCAGTTCTTCAAGTCAGCCTCAAGAAAATCTTTATGTCAACCCTCTATGGCTAATTACCCCTCTTATGATGCCTATTAATAAGAGGTCAATGGCTCTCATTTCACTCACCAAAAAAAACTCAACTATTTGGTCTGCAATCAAAGACTAATTCGGGCATCTATTTCAAAGTATATTCTCAAGTGCAAAGAGGAGTATAAGGATCTTTTTAAGTACGCGTTGGATTATATTTGAAGGTTCATTGATATAGTGACGTGGGAACGTCTATACCTCTGTTTCTTTGATGCTTTTGTGGCCTGAAAATTACAAAGAGGCTCGCTCCGTTTTTGTGACACCATTCTAAAGTTGACCGAGGTTCTTTTGGACATATATTATGGACTATTCGTTGGATTACAGTGGAATCTTTGGCTTCCCATCACCGTGACTTCATACCTATTTTTTCGACCTACTTGTGCAAACCTTTCCGCAGAAGTAGAATCTTTATCTCTCATTATTTGTGCAGATTTTGATTAACGATCTTATTGTTAATTTGTTGATGTACTATTGAAGGACAACATCTCTCTCATAATGAAAGAATTTTGGGTTTTGCGGCTTGCCCTGGCTGTGAGCCTAATCTTGGTGTCTCTTGTCTCTTGCTTATTGTTTATTGCTCATTGTCCACTATGATCTCTATTTACTGCTCTCGTTGAGGAAATTATTGGTTGAAGTTTTTCATGTACAGCTACTTGTGGACTAAACTATAAAGAAGAAGTAACTTGCATCAAGTGAAGTAGTTATCAGTTCTGAAAAACTATTCTAGTCATAACATCACTAGAAAACCAACGAGAAAAAGGAAATTACAAGTTGGAAAACATATTAATAACTCCGATCATAAATAAAAGTGGAGAGGTAAGTGCTCAATTTTCAAATGTCTCCTTCCAACATGTAATGTCCCCATTTACTTGAGCTTGGAGGCATCATTCCCACTTGCATGACTGTCTCCTTTAGGCTAGCAAGGAGGGGAAAATTGTTGAGGGGACAAAGGAGTTTTGCCCAACTTCACTTTGATATTATTATTAAATAAAAAGGGGCAAAAGTCACTTGATGAAAAATAAGTGACTTCATCAATAAAATAATAAAAAGGAGGTTCTAGAATATTGGAGAAGATCCATAAATCTTATAATAGGAGAAAGGAGGCCATTCTCTCATCATTATGATTTGTGATTACTTCCATATGATTGATTGGGGCTCCAGCAAGTCTATCACGAGGGTTTCAAGAAAAGCTCTCTAACTGGTTTCGGTGGACTACAAGTGCCACTCTAGCTAGTTCTCAACTAATTTCGGTGGATTTCGAGTGCCACCCTAGTTGGCTTGTGGGGGAATCATACAGGTTTTCTAATTGTGCAAATTACAGGCGATATCGGAGTAGGTTGAGTTCTTATTCCAGGGGGTCGAATTTATTGGGAAATCAAGTTCCAAGGAGGTCGAGATTCATCTCTACTCTTGGAGGTCGTGTTCTATCTCCCTTAGCAGGCCGAATTCATAATTTTTTGGGGAGTCCGAGAGCCTATTACCTTGGAGGCTGAGTACATATTCTTCTTGGAGAGCGGAGAGCACCTTTCTTGAGGCCAAGTTCTTCTTACTTGGAGGACAAAATTGCTTACCACTTCCAAATTTATTTGAGGCCGAATTTGTCCAATGGAGAGTCAAATTTATCCAGGACCAAGATCATCTTCTTGAAGGGTCAAGTTCACTTGGAAGACGGGTTTATTTTTAGAAGGGTCGAGTTATTCGAGGGATCCAAGCTTATCATATTCTGGAGGCTGAACCATTGAGCAAGGAGCGCGAAATTGTTGAAGTTCCAGTGCATTTGTTGGGCAAAGATCGTCTTTTCCTCACAAGCCAAGTTGATCCATTATTGCCAAAATTATAATAAGATTCAGCAAATTGAGTTGTGCATTGTAAACCTTCAAATCAAGTTAATAAAATATTTGTTTGCCTCTCATATTTCTTTGTTGCAAATGTTTACTACTTTGTCCACAAAGTGTTTGAATAAAAGAAAGTGCACTAAGTATTTGACGAAATACATCGAAGAAAAATTTTAATATGCATGGATTGTGTTAGCATTTGCTAGCTTTGGTACATTACACATGTATACAGAGGACTAAACCAAAAAGTAGATAAGCTTTCCAAAGAAGCCTTAATATTGTAGGTGTGGTTGTTGAATATTGATGAAAAAGTTGAGGGAGGTGCAATCCTAGTAAAGGTCCTTTCAATTTTCAATTAGTTGTATGTTATATAAATGGAAAAATGTTGGAAGTAAGACAAATTTTAAGGAAGCTAGAAACTACCTAATAGACTATTTCAAAGTCTTTATTTTTGTTTGCTTAATATTTAAGCTCGACATCTAAAGTCGAGAGCTATTGCAAGACTATATAAATTTGGAGAGTCTTGCAGATTATCATGATGAAACAAAAGCAAAGACATAGTCCAAAAGGTGTCAAAAAGGCACCTCATTATGTATATTTTGGTTTCTCCTTGAAATATCAAATATATGTTTTTTTCATGGGAGAAAAAGTATTGTGACACATAGTATGCTCTTTAAATCAAATAATCAATAAACTTAATGTTTCACTATATTCAAAAAAAAGGGCACAAGGCACCCATGTATAATGAAATATTGTAAGGATTATGACCTTCAGTCACTTCCAAATATATATTATTATATTATAACATAATATATTTATATATTAGTACATCGTACAACCTTGTGACCTAAGTCAAGATTACACCAATAGCAACTGGTTGTGGTAAAGTATATTTGTTACTGGCCAACTCTGTAATGTTCCCAAGAAATTAATCGCTCAAGAGACGAAGTAGCCTATCAATCCCCGTAGGCTATAGTCCTTGATAAAGGGGAAAACCCCAAAATACCCAATGTTTGGGCAAGTTTTGGGGCAGTTGGGCAAAGAAACCCAAAGATGAGGTTTGGTGTAAAATTTACTCAATTAATTAAGGAGAAAATACCCTCCAGAGAATCTTTAAATACAAGAGGGTTGAATTGATTTGGATCATCATTGGATCAAATCATTTATCTCTGATTTTTCTTTGAGCCTAAGGCTTTAAAGGTTTGAGACCCATTTTCTCCTATCAATTTCGATGGTGAAAGATTCCACCCTAGTTGATAATCTAAATTCCACTTTATTTTCCTATTTTCTACCTTATTTTGGCACAGGTTATTGAAAAGGTTATGGTCAAAAGAGGATTAATAAGTCAAGTAAATCTCTTCTAAAGCAAGCTAATTTGAATCTCCTCCTGAGATCTTGAAAGTTTGTTTGTGGTCAAACCCTAGCGAAATCAAAGACAGAACAAGACGGAACCATTTGATCTTCTCTGTGGCAAGTTGGAATATTACCTCTGAAGTAGGTTGCATACCCTGAGGTTAAGTAAAGTGTTATGTGGTTGAGCTAGAACGAGCTCCTTGAAATAATCGTAGGACAGGCCAAGACTCTTGAAAAATTACAATTAAGGATTCTCATCATTCTAAAGTAATAATGTGATAGATCGAGCCCTATCACAGGCCAAAAATTCTTAAGTATCTCAGCTAGTAACCATAGGTCTTGAGATTGAGCGAGATCCTCTGGATTGGAGTTGTGGGCACCTGTGACAGATCGATTCAACCGTGAGAAAAACAGATAGCAAATTGACACCTTGTGTCAATGGCCTTGTTGCAAGGGGTTACATCTACAGTGGGCCAAAAATAATCTGGGTTGATGTCCCCCTCTAAAGGGATCCCTAAGGCTGAAATTGTGACAACAAAGGTCTTAGAAGTAAATCATCGTTGGTATTGGGATAGACACTGGAAAAGCCCTTAAACGAGACAGAGTCCAGTTATCCTAGAGCTTAATTACAGTTTGCACAGATCTACAACAGAATAAGAATTCGGCCCTAAAGTCGGCTAGTCAATTTAGTTTGAAGATAGTTAGTGTAGTTCTGATTAGAAGTAGGCTACACTTAGTAACTAGCTCTGCTTATTCAAGAATAAATTGGAAGTGGTTGGAAATCGTACTAGATTGTTGACGTATTAAGGTACTGCTGAATTATTTGGGAACTGTATTAGATTATTGAAGTATTATTAAATTGATTGTGCAACATCCTTACATTGTATGATTCATTACGTATTGAAGGAGCAGTTATGTTTATTGTATTTGTAAGGAATAATCTATAACAGCACACACACAAAAATTCGTCGAACCCACCGGATGCTCAGGTTCACAGCGCTCAGGATGTGGTGATGACGCCGGTTGACCCTGGTCCTTCCGATCAGAATGCTGCCCAAGCAAGGAACATGCCTGATTTCGGATGGTGCCGCATTGAGGAGGAGCCTCAAGATGACTAGTATGCTCACTTCTACTTTGTCTGCATTCCGTGCGGCCCTTACAACTGGGCAAGCTTTTGATGCAAACAGTTATGTGGAATTATGGTGTATTTTTGAATTTTTGTTTATCCTGCAACATCAAGAGGATCTTAACCTGTTCCCCTGCATGGGTCCTGATCACTGGTTCAAGAATGAGTTCACTGCCTATGGTCAGTCTTCTCATCTGCTTTTTTTGAAAGTTCTACCTCTCTTCAGTGCAGAGTTTTGACTACGGTCACGTTGTAATTTTACCCTCTTTCTTTGTTAATAGATTAATCTTATTTAGAAAAAAAAAAATCGTCAAACCCTAAACCCGAAGTGCAATAATTTCCCTAGCATATTACAGTGGTATCAGAGTTGGAATCCTACTAGCCTAAGGATTAATTATGGGATCTGGTCTAATTGGGTGAAGGACTAGCACTCTTACAACATGATGCTAGAAAGTAAACTTTTTAGAGCAAGAAATCAACTCTCCTCTCCATCCAAAGATGTCCTTCTTCGTTCATTGGAAGAGGTGATAGGACTGTTGAGATTTTCTGTTTGAAGTGAAATAGGTGGAAATCTCTGTAGGTGACAACAATAGGGATTCAGTTCCTAGATTAGCTCCAGGTTGTTGGGAGGGAGTTAATGCCTCCTATATTTGATATGAGGGAGTTATGAAACTGTTGGATTCTCTAGGCTATATAACAGGCAACCATTCGGATGTTTGCTAAGAGTGTGTGAGGATTTCTTGATGTAATCTCCAATTTGATTAATATATTCCTGATGCCTATGTTTGGTGGACGTAGCCCAGATTGGTTGGGTGAACCACGTTAAAAGTTGTGTCTTATGTGCTTGTTTAATTTTTCTGCTATGTGTTTAATTAAGTTTGATGTGCACCTGATCCAACAATTGGTATCAGAGCATGTTGGAGGTGCTGAGCGTGGATCTGGTATACACAAACTGCGTGGAGCGAATGCCTGGAGGTGCTGCGCTGTCTGCTGTTCGTGGAGCGTTGTCTGCTATTCATGGAGCGGATGTCTGGTGTGCTGCGTTGTTCTATAAAACCCGCAGTCAAGTTTTGTAACAACGCAGTCACAGTCATAAGATTCCGCAGAATTTTAAAAAAAGAATGCAGTTCTTTAAAAACGCAAGGGTCTGATCGGATACTGGAAGAGGCGGTGGTGATTGCGGAAGCCTGTAGAAAAGGAATTCTCGCGCAGAAAAGGATCTGTCGGTATGATTGGTGCTGCGTTTTGCTATAAACCGTTTTTTTTTGTTGATATACCTCGTGCGTATAAGGATAAACCTGGTATGTGCTATGCTATATGCTATTGAGTTTTGTTTTTTTTTTTTAACAAAAAAGGGGACATAGATTACATTGTTTTGAGAAGAGCATCATTTTGATTTGTCAAAGCTGCTCCTGAGTTACAGCATGGTGCGTGTCTGGCTTGAACGTTCACTGTAGCATATGAATGCAAATAGTGTCTCACAATTACAGTATACCGCAAACTACCATGGAAAAATTAAAATAAACAATGCACAAGTTTGGAGTCGAATAGCATACCCCTAAAACCGTCGTTTTTCGTTCTCCTCAGAATCTCTTCATTATTTTGAAGGTCGGATTGTTTGGAGATATTAATGCCAGGTTAAAGATAATTGTGCAGGTTTATATGTAGGTTTTTTATTTGTACAAGTTTACAAATAATTGCGCATGAAGATTTGTGTGAGCCAGAAGCTAAGAAAACAAAACATTTTGTTTGCTGGTTTTTTTATTTTTGGCGGTGATCTGAAATAAATGTAACTTGCCCAGCAAATGAAAAAAAAAAAATTTTAAGGCATAGGCAGTTTTTTGTTGAGTACAAACAAAGGCATTGACAAATTTTTTTTTGTTGGTTTGATATTGGAGGTTATTGTGCTTTTTTGATACAAAAATGGCGAAAACTCAAAGTGCCCGTTTTGAAATTGAGAAATTTAATGGCAAGAATAATTTTGAGATCTAGAAGGTGAAGATGCACGATCTGCTTGTTCAACAAGGTGTGGCGAAAGCACTGTTGGGGAAAAACAAAAGGCCTCCTTCCATGACGGAGGATGAATGGGATGAGATGGATGATAGAGCTCTGAGCGGAATTCGGTTATGTCTGGCGGAC
>APFE030123749.1:40618-53098 GCA_000404065.3 Pinus taeda
TATGTGTTTTATGTGTTATGCTCTCGCATTTTTATTTTTCCTGTGATTTAGAATTCATATGCAGGTAATTTCTGTACGGGGTTAAAACCTACACTTTCATGGTCACCTCCAGGCCTATTCTATGTGGCTGTGCCATCGAGTCACCCTTGTTTAGAGCATCCATGATAAGTCACCTTTACATCCATGGAGTCTGTTTCGCATCCCATTGTATCATGTCATATTATTCCATCCATATTTTCATATCATATATTCTATGTTTCCCATTTTTCCTCCAGTCATACTCTCTTCCATTGCCTCCACAATCAAGTCAATCGCTGCCAGGTCAGCCATGCACTTTATGCTCTAATAAGGTAAGTCATTTCTTTGTCCCTCAATCCCATTTTCTCCATTGTCCCTAGTGTTAGTCCATTAGTCAAATTACGATTTCCCCTCGTGCCTTAGTTTAGGATCCTCATGGCCTCACCTATGTCGAGCCCTATTCCGTTGACATAAGCACATTTATTCTAGAAGAAAAGCCTAGAGGACAGCATATCTTGGTTCAAGCTTCCACCATTATTTGGTCCCTAAGATCAATGAAAGGGACTCATCATTTCCCTTTGTCTTGGTTGTTTCATGTTCATGATTCATACACTCGATGGTGCAGTGATGTGGTAGATTGTACCAATCATTCCCAGGTGTGTGTGAGATGTTTCAGACTTCATGAGGGGGTGGCCCTTTAGGTAGCCCCCCACATGCCTGGATACCTTCATAACATGGTACCCCCTCAGATGTAGTTCTGCAGTTTTGTTGGGTTGGGTTCTCACCAATTACAGTGTTCATAGCATGTGCATCTCCTTCAGATGATCCATTCAGTTTTGCAGAGCCCTTCCCTACCGAGCAGGGCTTCGTTGGTTGTTCTACCCTCCCTCCCACCCATTTTTTTGAGGGAAGGGCCATTATATCTCATGTACTCAAATGATATTTTACATAGTCCTAGCTCATGTGTTTTCTAGGTGAATTATATATATGGGACACATTGTATTATTTTATGGCTCACTTATAGAAGCATTTCATGTACCATTCAACATGTAATTCATTGCTCAACATTATGTTTCTGAGCACAATTTTTTTTTTTTACTAAGTTATCTCTACAGGTATAGGTATGTCTCCACTTCCTCACTGAGGTCTAGTACCAAAACATAAAAGGAGAGTTGTGTTGGTCTTGCCCCCTCTGTCCCTATCATCTTTCCCTTTAGCTCTATTGGTCTCTCTCTCTCTCTCCCTCTCCCTCTCTATCTGACTCCACTTTGTTGTCTAGTGATTGTGTCTTTACAATGTACTTCAGTCATATATTTTTCTCCTAACACTCATACATTGGGGGGCAATCTATTATAACCAAAAAAATGATCATCTAGCCTTAATCTACTAGATGGATCGAAGTACACCATTTAAAGCCAATTTTACCACACTAAAATTGCTTTCGCTATGAAAAATTACATAATAAACCAAATTTGTTATACAATTTATAATTAAACCCTTCAAGAATAATTCAATAAATCACTATTTATTTAACTATCTTCTACAAATAATTAATTCAACATTGTTTAATTAATATTCTTTGACATATTTAACCTAGTTATGAAAAATAAATAGATATATTATTAATTATCTTAGTTTTCTCTAGGAATAATTAATTAATCACTAATTAATTATTATTCTTTGTCAAGTTTGACTAAATCCCTTAGGAATAATTAAATAAATCGTTATTTGTTTAATATTCCTTAACCATATTTCTTGAGATGATAAATAAATCATTTATTTATTTATTATTACTAAATTAAAGTTTAAATACTTTTTCCCTCCTAACCAAAAATAATAAAATATTCCAAGTGGTTATTTCTAGAATACGGTTAACAATATTTTGTTATTTCTAATTATCCAAAGATAACTGAATCTTTTGTTATAAATAGAAGGGTTTTCCATTCATTATTCAGTTTTGATCATTTTCATTGTTGCAATCATTGTTGTAATTCTGGTTATTATCATTGTCGCACACCATTTTTCTTTTCCATTTGAGTTCCCATTGAGTTCAAACATTTTATTTGTTGGGTTTACACATTATAGAGAAGAAACTCTACAAAATATAAAGAAATTTGAGGGTACCCAAGAATCTATCCCATAAATCGGGACTAGTAACATTTATTTATTCCCTTCACATGTATTGTTTAATAAAATATATTCTTTGTATTTCTAGTTTCTATTGGATTATTGAAGATACCCGGATTTATTACTATTTTATTTTGTTATTTAATTATGATTGTGGGATAGAATAGGCCTTTGGAAGGTTTTGTTTCTATAATTTGCCGCAGATCTATAATATTTAGTAGCCATTTATATTTTTGAGATTGCTTGTCATCCATAGTCTTAAGTGTTTCCTTTTTGTACACCTCCGAGGAGAAAACACTATAACATAAATCCATAGATCCAAGTGCGTAGAATGTACCAAAGGGAGGTTGGCCCCGACAAGAACATTGCATCACTGTGAAGTTGCAACATGGAATTTCTCTGATAACGCAGCATAGAGAGGTAAAGGTGTAGGGGTTGATAGGTGCGATATTGAATGTAGAGTCAAAGGAGTTTTTCTCAGGAGTAATGACGACTGTCAGAGATCACTAGGTCAAGAAAACAAGGACCATGATCCTCTAGAAAGAGTGTTGTGTCTTCCTTGAGGTTATCTGAGAATTAATTTCTGAGCATGGAGCTTCATGAATTTAGGTGATGAAGAACTGCAAGGTTGATCATTGTTTATGCAATGTGACAAGAAACCAATAGGAGACACAACATCTGTAAGGAAGGTCATGCTGAAGTATAGTTTAGACGCCATGTTGAAGTACAACCAAGCCATTTGAAACCATGGATAAACATGGAGAGCCTCAGAGATGGAAGAGTTGCATCTAGAGTATTGTGCCTGTTGGTGTGAGTAGGTGGATTGAGAATTCATTCTCATTATGGAATAATGTTAGTGTCGATTATCATGGTTAATGTAGTGGTAGAGATGATGTTAGATGCAGCAGTAGAATGGAAGGGCCATGTCGTGGTACACTAGCAGAGTGGGAATTTAGGACAAAGTGGCATCATCGATCGAGGGAGCATCAGAGGAACAAAACCCAAGAGCTTAGATGAGAAAAGTGGGGGAAATAATTATAGTTGCAAGTGAGCTAAGTTGAAAAGTTTTGAGGGAGTGCTCTGTTGAATAAAGTTGAGAGAGAGCCAGTTCTGCAAAGAAAGGATGATAACAGCTATGTAGAGGTAAAAGACCCCGAGAGTTGTGTTGTTATGAGTAAAGGTCGAAATTTCCCTATGCGATGTGTCAAAGGTGAAAGTTTCATGTGCGCTCTGTGAGAAAGGCCAAAGTCACCTATGATGGGTGAGAAAGGTCAAAAGTGTTTATGTTGCACGAATGGTTGAAGGTGCTTGTGGAGAGAAAGAAGGCCGAGAGTTGTCTGTGTGTTGTGGAGAGAAAAAGATTGAGAGCTGAGAGGCCGTGGATCTATAGAAGGGAACATAGTAGTGTGGACTATGCTGAGTGACTCATGTTGAGCAGATCAATGGGATACTACAGAGTGATAATAGAGAACAAAGTTGGTATCAAGCAAAGTGGCTACCAAACTACAAAGAACATTCAGTTCCTATTTGAGTGTGGGTTGCTGCCTGCATAAAAGAAGTTTGAGCTTCCATCTCTAGTGGGTGCTTAAGAAGGATTAGGGGTTGGTGCCTCTTGCAAGTTGATGTGCAAAAATCCAGGAAGCTCCAACTTGGTCCTTGCAAAAAAAAACTGAGGTTGGTGCCTCATGTGGTGCTTTTGCTAAGTTGGACATGTGTCTACAAAAAGAGGGAGTTGGTGATTCCTACTAGTTAGTGCTAGGAAACAATCAAAGGGAGTTGGTTCTGCATGTGAGTGGATGCTCAGAAAACAAATTGATGTAATATAGTAGGTTCTCTCATTTACATCAATAACAACAAGCTTTTGTGATTGTTTCCTAAAAGGTTTTCCATGTAAAACCTTGTGTCTCATGTGTATGATGCTCATGGTGTGTGCTTGTATGTTGATTTAATATTGCTGTGCATTATATGGATTTTTGCCAAGTATAAATCCCAAAAGTAAATTGGCATAAAAATTTAAAAATATCCTTAATAATGATAAACCCCCCCTCTCAATGTTATCATTGTTTCCAACAATTGGTATCAAAGCCACGTTGCTTCAGGAATAACTTAATCACTAGAAGGTAGATCAAAGGGAAATAATGGACAATCAACCTTGGCTAACAACAGAAGGAGTTCCATTTTTATACAAATCATGCCATGAGCTCTAGTATGAAATGTGGAAGGTTATAATGGTAACCTATTTAATGTCCTAGGATATTCATATGTGGCTCTCCATATTGAATGGAGAAAAGAGTGAGAAAAATGAAGAAGCCCAAAAGATTATCATGAAGGGGTTATCTAAGTGAGATGCTAATAAAGTGAGGCATTGTGAGTTAGCAAAGGAAGTGCTTGACAGAATACAATTTATATATGGTGGAGATAGCCATATGGCTCAAGAAGAGGCTAAGGATCCATGAGGCTCTAGCAATGAACCAGAACGTTAGGAATTTGTTTCTCATCACAACCTTGTCGATGAGGAAGAATTCTCATAGGAGAGACCATTTTACTCAGAAGCTAGCACCTCTATTAGTGAAAAAAAGTATCTAGATGAAATGATTTTTTCTAGAAATAGGTTGACCTCATCTTTGAAGGAGGTGAAGGACCCATTAGAGGAAAATATCAAGCAAGAATAAAAACGAAAAAAAATATGAGCTTGAAAATGAGAATTTGTGAAAAAGAATACTTGAACTAAATTATCAACAAGAAGAGGCTAGAATACTGACTGTGATGTTAACCAATAAACTGAGTGAAAAGGAAGCTTATTGTGGGAGACTACAAAATGAGGTAGTCTTATTGAGACATGACTTAGAAAAGTAAAAAATAGAGGTTTCTCAATATCAAAAGCTTGAAGGGAGCAATAAAGTCTTACATGAGATGCTTGGAAAGTAAATATCCCCTCTCATCAAGACTGGTGTGGGTTTCAAGGAAAAAGCAAGATCTAAGATTATGAATGGTAAAGGGTTAACTTACCATGTAATGGGAGTTCAATATTCCAACAAAAACAAAGAAAGAAAGGTGGTTGGACATCATGAGTAGCATGGAAAGTAGCAGCAATGACAGAAGAAAAGGAAGTAGCAGAAGGCTAAGTACAAGTAACTAGCGCAACAGAGCGCTAAGAAGCATAAGTCAATTGTGCAACAAAAGTTTAAGAAGAAACAGTTGGTAGTGCAGTAGAAGAGGTCAAGGAAGTTGCAAGAAAGAATGCATGATATTAATGAAAGTTGTCATAGAAGACACATGAAGAGCCAACATAGATGCTTTCCTACTCAAGGAAAAAGCCTACAAAGAAAAGGTAACATTTGTCATCAAAATCATTTTCATAGATATTATTTTTTCTGCAATAAGTTTGGACATAAATCCATAGACTATAGATGTCATGCAAGGAAACAAAATGTGTTAGGTAGCAACTACCCAAGAATGCACAAAAAGGCTAGAAGAAGGCATGTTGGCCACAATAGGAGTTTTGACAAAAACATTTTCCAAAAGAGTAACTCCTCTACCCCATTCTTAGGCCAAATAAAAAGCTACATTTGCGGCAAATTTGGGCACAAGAGAGCTTGCTACAGAAATGAGAAGAAATGGAATCCTTCTTAGCATATGCATATGAATGCAATAGCTCAGGTTTCGAAGATGAACACAAAAAATGGTGTTCAAAAATACGAACTTGTTTTCAATGGTCTGTGTCAAAAGGGAAAGATGAAAACATGAGTAAGAAATAAGAAAAATGATCCTCTTAGCCATGTGATGGATTTCTCTGTTAGGCAGAAACCTTACATAGAGGCACCCGAAGGTTTTCGGTGAAGAAAGAGGAGGTCAAAGAAAAGTTTTCTCTACCCATGTAAAGCCGAGAAGAAGCACAAACAAGGGCAAAGAATAACCTAGAGGAAAATTATTTTGTTAGGACTCGAGCATTCAAGGTCTAGAGGAAGAAGTGGGATGATATGTTTAGGGGGAGTGGATCCTTTGTTTCTCTTCAATAAAGGAAGAGAATGGACCTAAGGGAGGCTGAATACGTCAAATGCAGGAACCCAAAGAGGATGAAAAGGAAAGTGCATCTAATTGATGAAGTTATTGTTGTGCTTTATTGTTGATTACAAGAATAGATTGGTTTATTTTGAATGTATCAACATTGAAAAGGGTAAGTGCATCCAACATGAAGATTACACAACAATATATTATGTTGTGGGAAGAAGATGGGCTGCAATGGAAGTGTGGAATGATAGGAAGTTCATAGTCAAGTTAGGTCCATAGTGTGAGTCCCCACGCATAGGCAAGAAAGTTGTTGAAAGGTATCGAAGAGAATTGGCTCAAGTCGAGGTACTTTGATAAGTAGTAGGTATTAATGGGAAGACTTTGAAAGGGGGATCGCTAGGAAAATGAAAGGTTTTCGTCTTTGCCGAAATACCCTTATTTCATTTAATTTGTAAATTTGATTATGCATAGGAGTATTGTGTTCATGAAACAGAATTGGTGAAAGATTTCCTTGTACCTTAACCCTCAATTGGTATCGCTATATCAATTGGTTGTGTTGGGCTCATGCTGAGTAAACTTGTTTGCAAATGGACATTTCTTTTTGAGAAAAGAAATATTAGATTTTTCCTAGTACCTTATTCCATTTGTATCATTTCCTTTGGAGCAATTAGTATTAGTTGAAAAGTAGTCCCTACTGTATGATTATGATCTCAAGGGGAGAAGTGGATATGCTCAAATAATGTGAGCATAGTATTCAAAGAAGCAACAACAGTGAAGAAGTGTGAGCCAAAATGAATCATCAGTAATTGGTATTTACAGTAGTATTAATACCATGAGTGCTTTAATGGGCATCAATATTTTTTATACAAATACAATTAGTCGAGAGATATCTCAACAAGAATTGATAAGGTGTCCAAAACTGGAAGGACAAACAAGAGGCATTATATGTTCAAGGGGAGCATATCAAATATGCCCAATTTTTGGAGCAGCAGTAGTGATAGTCCTAGAAGAGATGTATGCAAGGTAGAATGCACATCCCAACAGCTAGACCCTCATCTTCACACCGAAGTGATTGCATGTTGAGAGAAAGGAGCCTTGTAGCCCCTTGTCATTGATGTCAAAGGGGAAGAGATGTTGTGGATAAGTTGTGATGTCCTGTGTAGAAGGAAGTAGATCATTCGTGTCTCATGCAATGAGATGTGTGGAAGCATAATGAGGTTTGGCCATGAAATGAAGAAAAGGGTGTAGCGTTGCAATCAACACCAAAGGGGGGGATATTTTTGGACACTTAGCATCATCTGGCTGGCCAGTGGCCTAGTGAAGGCATTTGCAAGTGTGTTGGAATTGATGTCAAGAGTCATGCTGGGGAAATGTGTTGGGTAGTTGGAATTTCCTAACCATTGGAAGGAGCATTGCCTAATGGTTGGTTGGAGTCTTGGAATTGATGCCAACCAGACTAGCCTGGTGTTATCACAAAAAATTGATCATCTAGCCTTAATTTACTAGATGAATCGAAGTACACCATGTAAAGCCAATTTTAACATAGTAAAATTTCTTTCACTATGAGAAATTACTTAATAAACCACATTTGCTAAGCAATTTATAATTAAAACCATAATGAATAATTAAATAAATCACTATTTATTTAATTATCTTCTAGGAATAATTAATTAAACCATTGTTTGATTAATATTCCTTGTCATATTTGACCCAGTTATGAAAACTAAATAGAAAAATAGTTAATTATCTTTTTTTTCTCTAGGAATAATTAATTAATCACTAATTAATCATTATTCCTTGTCTACATACCTTAATAATAATTAAATTCATTATTTGTTTATTATTCCTTAACCATATTCCTTGAGATGATAAATAAATCATTTATTTATTTATTATTTTTAAATAAAAGTTTAAATACCTTTTCCCTCCTAACGAAATATAATAAAATATTCCAAGTGGTTATCTCTAGAATGAGGTCAATAATATTTTACTATTGCTCATTATTCGAGGAAAGCTTCATAATTTGTTATAAATATAAGGGTTCTCCATTCATTATTCACTTTTCAATTATTTTCATTATTACACTCACTATTGTAGCTCTGATTATTATCATTGTTGCACACCATTTTTCTTTTCCATTTGAGTTCTCACTGAGCTCCAACATTTTATTTGTTGGGTTCTACAAATTATAGAGAAGAGAGACTCTATCCGAAAAGTTGTAGACATTTGAGGATAGCCAAGAACCCATCCCATATAGGGGGACTAGTTACATTTATTTCTTCCCTTCACAGCTGTTGTTTAATAAAATATATTCTTTATATATCTGATTTACATTGGATTATTGGAGTTACCCATATTTATTACTATTTCATTTTGTTGTTTGACGATGATTGCGGCATGGATCAGGGCTTTTCCAAGTTTCATTTCTATCATTCACTACATATGTACAATGTTTAGCAACCATTTATATTCCTAAGACTGTTTGTCATCCACAGTCTTAGGTGATCCCTTTTCGTACACATATGAGAAGAAATTGGATTCTTACCGCAACAAATGTCATTTGTGATGGCCCACAAGAAATCTCATGGTTGTTATGGGCTTCATGTAGAGAATCATCACAGTAGCAGGCTTATTAGAGAAGCTATAAAATAATGATTACATTGATGAACTAGGAAGAAGTCCATGGTAGTTGCAAGCTTCATGTAGAGGATCACCATGGTGGTTGCGATTCTAGCTATCCGGAGAGTCAAGGAGTAGAAGAGTAGCAAATATTTTAGAGTCGTCTTAGAGGTAGAAGATGGGCTCAAAGCTTACATCAGACTCTCTTCTTTGGAAATTTCTCTGGAAGAGATTTACAATGATATGTGGCAGTCTAGAAATTTATTCTTGGCTCAAAATTTATGGCCTATTGGTGAATAGGGACTGGAAGTCCTAAGAAGGCTAGAATATTGGAGGTCTAGCGTATGGAAAATCGGAAGATTAGAGGTAAGAATATCAACACGTTGGTGATCGTAGGTCAGTGTATATGTGCATCAACAATCGAAGGTTAGCCTATCGACACATCAGGAAATTGGAAGATCGAAGGTCAATGTATCGGTGCAACAAGAGATTGGAAACCTAGTGATCAGTGTATCGGTGCATTGGAATGTTGAAGGTTGACATATATGGCATATCAGAATATCGAAGGTGTGATACATTAGAACAGGGTGTATTGGAGGTTGCAGGATATCAAAATCCTAGATATCGACGTAATGGAACATTGGCATATCATAGATTACAATATTGGAACTTTGTCAAGTTAGGAACCTTTAAAATATTGTGACACTGATAAGTGTCGATAAGCCTTTAAGGGAAATGATAAATGACAAAGGAATATTAATAAAGGATTTCGGTGAAAAACCAAGGTTGATGGGTCCTCCCCTCTCTCTCTCTTCTAGCAGGACACCTGGAAGGATATGATCGGCTTCGATAAGGACACATCGCAGCATGTGATAGGCTTCAATAAGCACATATGGTAGATTTTGGTTGGCTCTGATTAGGTATAATGGAAGCTGACATCAGCATGATGTGCGAGTACGACAAGGCACATGTTTGGAATATTCAACCAAATCGAATAGCTTAAGGGGCGAGAACCGGGTGACACTTGTCACCAATAAGGAGTCACCACATGGAGTGATGATGCCATATTATAATTTGACAATTAGAGGTTAAAGACATCGAATTTTTATAATAGTTGAAGTTTGAAAAACTTTCGATATAGAAGGGCTTTCGATATTTGCCTGGTGCATGGTCATGAGAGGTCGAAGAAAGAACTGCACAGAGAATCTAACAAAGGGAGAATGGACTTCGGCAAGAGTTTGAAGGGTAAAGAACCATTATGCTAAGCGACAGGTCAAAGGTAGAGGTCCTATTGTGAGAAGTGTAATGTGAGGGCTAAGCAAAAGAGATCAATAATTAGAGGATTACAATATCAGAACTTCAGAAGAGTTGGTTATTGAAAATGATTCAATAGAGAGAGATTCTGATATTGGGCAGGCTCTGGGGCATGTAAATCCATAGAGCCAAGTGTGTAGAGTGTAGCAAAGGAATATTGGCCCCAATAGGAACATTGCACTACTATAAATGTGCGATGTGGAATTTCTCTAATAGCGCAGTATAGAGAGGTAAAGGCATATGGGTCAGCAACAGTGACATTAAATGCAGAGTTAGAGGAGTTAATCTCAGGAGTAATGGCGACTATCAGAGATTGCTGGGTCAAGGTAGCAAGGACCAAGATCTTCAGGAAAGAGTGTTGGGTCTGCCTTGAGGTCATCTGACAATGAATTTCTCAGCATGGAGCTCCATGTAGTCAGGTGATGAAGGAATGTAAGGCCAATCATTATTTCTACATTGTCACAACAAATAGATAAGAGACGCAACAATGGCAAGGAAGGCCATGCCTAATTAGAGGTGAGAAGTCATGATGAAGTACACCGAAGTTGTGTGAAAGCATGAATAAGCATGGAGAGCGTCAGTGATGGAATAGTTGAACACATAGAGTATTGTGTCTTGTTAGTGTGAGAAGGTGGATTGAGAATTCATTCTGAGTATGGAGTGATTGTTAGGTGTCCATTCTCATGGTTAATGCAGTGGCAGAGACCAAGTTAGAAGCAACAGTAAAATGGAATGACCATGACAAGGTACACTTGCGTAGTGTGAATGGGGGACATAGTGGCAACATCTATCAGTGGGGCGTGCAACAGAACAACAAAACCCAGGAGCTCATATGAGAAAAGCTGACGAAAGAAGCATAGTTGCAAGTGAGCTAAGTGAAAAGGTTTTGAGGGAGTGCATTGTTTTGTAAGGCTCAGAGAGAGCCAGATTTGCAGAGAAAGGCCAAGAATGCCTATGTAGAGGTAAGAGACCTCGAGAGCTACGCTGTTGTGACTAGAGGTTGAAAGTTTCCTGTCTGCTGTATGAAAGGAAAAAGTTGCCTATGTGCTCTGTGAGCAAGGCTGAAGTTTTGTGTGTTGTATGAGAAAGGCTGAAGTTACCATTGTTGTGTGAGTAAAGGCCAAAAGTTTCATGTGCATTGTGTGAAAGGTGGAAGTTGTTTGTGTGCTCCGTGAGCAAGGTCAAAGTTGTCTATGTTGTGTGAGCGAGGTAGAAGCCGCCTATGCTGTGTGAGAAAGGCCAAAAGTTCCTATGATGTGGGAAAGGTCGAAGATGTCTATGCAAAGAAAGAAGACCGAGAGTTGTTTGTGGGTTGTGGAGAGAAAAAGACCGAGAATAGAGTGACAGTTGATGAAGAGTAGAGAACAGAGTTCTGTGGAATGTGATGAATGATTGTTGTTTAGAAGATCAGTGGGATACTATAGAGTGAGAAGTGTGAGCAGAGTGAATAATGTTGTTATCAAGTAGAGTGGTTGCCAAACTATAGAGAACATTTAGTTCCTATTTCAGTGTGGGTTGGCGCAAGTATACACGAAGTTGGTTCTTCCATCTCTAGTGGGTGCTTAAGAAGCCTTGGGGGTTGGTGCCTCCTACAAGTTGGCTTGCAGAAATCCAAGGAGCTACAAGTTGGTGCTTTAAAAAATCCTTTAGGTTGGTGCCTCACATGGTGCTTTTGCTAAGATGGAAAGGTGTCTACAAAAAGAGGAATTTATTGCTTCCTCTTTTTCAGTGCTACCAAACAATCAAAGGGGGTTGGTGCTTCGTGGGACTGGGTGCTCAAAAAATATATTGATGTAATAGTGTAGGTGCTCTTATGTACATCAATAACAAAAACAATATTTGGTGGTAAAACCTTATGTCTCATGTGTATGATGCTAATGGTTTGTCCTTGTACGTTGATTTTATATTTCTCCTCATTATATGGATGGTTTCGAAGTATGAATCAGAAAAGTAAGTTGGCATAAAAAGTTAAAATTGGTCTTAATATGGTTTCAACCCCCCTCTTAGCATTATCATTGTTTCCAACACGCTACAGTCACAATAAGTTAATATTGAATAGTACATGAATAATTATCCCAATCGAATCGACTCCTGAAATCTTACAAGGTATTACCTTATATTACACTTCACCGAGAAACATCTCCAGACAAAAATAAAGGATATTATCAAAGGATAACATAAAGTAATAGTAATGTAGAAGAATTTTATATTTAGAGCTAAACCCTTCCTCAAGGATTCGATAGTGTTTCTATCTAAAATGATAAAGCTATGCATGATCTACATAATTAAGGAATATTTCTTTTAGGTAGAGAGATGTTACACTCTAAGTTTTGGGTAGAACTGGAGCTAAGATAAATCTATGATGGTATATTAATATATACTATAATATAA